>PVJH01033765.1:0-21269 GCA_004026705.1 Nesogale talazaci | reverse complement strand
CATATTGATACGCATATTCTCAGCTCTGAGCTCCTCTGAGCAAAATCGCTGAATTACCAAGCCAACTTTTTCCGCTCCTTGTTTTGCTCACAGAGCTTCAGTTTGCTCCAGCTGGACAAATAAATACGACAGACAGCCACACCATGCAGTATCATGATGAAGGCATGCTGATAAGACCAGGTGTATCAGGTTCTCGGCTGTTGTGATAAAAATACCACTGACTGAATGTTTCTTTGAAGAGCAGACTTTCATTGTTTTACCCCTCTGGGAGTCAAGGCTTCTAAGTGCTGTACTGGCTAAGCATTTGACTGTCAATTGGAAGGTTGGCAGTTTGAAGCCTTCAACTGCTCCATGGGATAAGTATACAGCAGTCTGCTTCTGTAAAGATTAGAGCCTTGGAAACCTTAGGGAGAAGTCAAGGATCCCTGCAAGTCAGCATTGACTCAGTGCCACGCTGCTGTCCTTTTTTCTTCTTCTTTTTTCAGACATCAGAAGGTTGAATTCTGACATCTGTAGAGTCACACCCTCTTTGAAGTTTCTCAAAGGTGGGGGGAAGGGTGGTCCAGCTATTGTTTCTCTCCTCTTCTGGTGACCATCGACATTCTTTGCTTATCATCTGCAGTTTCTCATCATGCAGTTTCTCTCTCTCTCTATCTCAGCTTCCTGTATTGGACATCACTCAGATAGAGGTAGGATCATCCCTGACTCTGTTTAACCTCATATCAACTGAAAGCATCTTAGAAGATTCTGCTCCTAAGCAAGGTGTCTTTACAGATGCCAGCAGTTAAGATGGCAACATATATTTTGGAGGAACCCAGTTCAATCCATGACATCATGTGAGGCTTCTAGGAGAGGGGACTTTTAGACAAAGATGGGGCATGTAGGAAGGCAGGATTGGCCACCAGGAGGCCATCAGATTAAAGGGGAATTGCGTAAGAGTGTGAATTGAGGAGTGAGCTTGATGTCAAGGTGAACATATGTATTTCAGTCCAGGGAAACGGTGTGCCAGCATTGCCTGCTGATACAGCGTTGGGGCTGGAAGTCCAGAAAGCACATTTAAATAGAAAACACAATGGTACCCAAGCTGCACAGCAACTCATTAGATCAGAATACCCGGTTCTTTCATTAGGGTTCCAAAGGTAGACTGACCATGCTTAACCCTTGCCATTTTCCTTTGCTGAAGGCTTTGGCTGAATCAAAGGTCCTTTGCTGCTGCTGTTGCCATGGAATCAGCTCCAAATTCATGACAACCTCATAAATAGCAGAATGAAAGCTTGCCCCTCTTATGCCATCTTCATGATCCTTGGCATGCTTGAAACCATTGCTTTGGTCATGGCATAACTTGAGTACACAAGTGGGCCTGGGGAGGTGCATTGGGCAACATTCTGTTGTGATCCATAGGTTTTACTGGCAAATTTTGGGAAGTAGATTTTCAAGACTTTTCCCCTAGACAGTCTTAGGCTGGCATTCCAGAGAAGCCCCTCCACCATAGAAGACCCTGCTGGTATTTGACACATGGGTATTACGCCTTCCAACATGTAAGTAACTGCAGTAAGAGAAACTGAACAAGATATGCGTTAGAAAGGCCCTTTAAGATGGTGCTGTCAATTGGCATTTCCTACAGCAGTTCCCTACCCTGCTGAATGCTTTTATATTAGGGGTGGGGGAGGCACAGTCTACTCCCTGTGCACAGAGAGTGCTCGAACAAGGTGATGATCAGCTGTGTCTCATGGTTTGACTGTCAAGTACTAAGTGGACTTCCTACATTCATCAGAGTCTCGGCCCTCTTGCAAATAGCTTCAGCCCTACTGAAGCTCAGGAGAGGGGATTCAACTCAAATGATCATTGTTGCTTCTTCCATTCAGACAAGAGACCCTCAGCTTACCTTGAAGACTCTCTATTTACTAGATAATATGTTTTCTGCATATCATCAGATTCATGTCTATGTATGACATATACATGTCATGATTATATTTAGAGAAATATCTTGACTTTTGTAAATATTTTATAGAAAAGAAATAACCAATAGTTGATATGCCAATGCCTAACTTCCTAGAGCCAGGAAACGGGCAGATTTCATACCTTCTACCCAATTTCATGTAATGTCCCCGCCAGGGTCATTCCCAGCTCTGAGCAACTACTGTGGGCTCATTTTGATGTTCTCTGATAACCCAGATTCCTGAGAGCTGAAGTATTAAGAGCTTGACCTTGACTTTAATGGATCCTAAAAGGCAACATTAATGCTTTCAGGGAGATGGTTTTAATATGCATTTTCTCAAGCTATAACAAAATGTGAAATGAGAAATTTCTTCAATTAGACTGGGATCTTGAATAAGAGTTTAAAAATTAAATATTTTATGAATAATAAATATTCAAAAAGGTATGTCTTCACCAGAAATAAAATAACTATGAATTCAACGGTGAAATATAGTATTTTATCTTTACTGGGTAAAAAACCAGGACATATACTTCTTAATGCATTTAGGGGTCATTGAAACTCAAAAGTGTAGGACAGTTTATGTAGGATATGGATTCTGGAAAAATCTTTGAGTAAAATGTTTGGTCACCGGTGTTAAGTTTCTTTTCCCTATTCCTTTCCTTTGACTAAGTAACCCTAAGGATCCTCAGCCCCTGAACTCAGAGACACTGAGTCCATATTTATGGAATTAATTAACTGATCCAGTGAAGTCCTGACTAAGCTTAGAGAGTAATAATAGTTACAAAAATGCACAGAAATATTTATTAAAGCATTTATTATAGTAAGGGGAGTGGAAACAATCTGAATGCACGATATAGAAGTTTAATTAAATTCATTATATATTAATTAATTATATAATTAATTAAATTCATTATATGTCCATTTAATGAAGCATTAAAGCCAGTTGCTATCAAGCCAACTCAAATTCACGGTGACCCCATGAGTATCAGTGTGTCCAAAGGGTTTTCAATTGTTGTAACTCTTTGGAGGTAGATTCCCCAGGTCTTTCTTCCAAGGTGCTCCTGAGTGGTCTTGAACCACCAACCTTTGGTTAGTAAGTAGCCAAACACTTAACCATTTGCACCACCCAGAAAGCTGAATGGACCATTACCCAGACCAAATATTAGGCTTTGGAAGGACTGTTGATAACATATGACAACATGGACAAAGATCAATATGCTAAACTGTACATATGATTCCTAATATATGTATCAAGAAGGCAAATACCTTGCAAAAATGAATTTACAATACTTCAAAATATAGAAAGGGGTTCTCTCTGATGGTGGGAGCATACAATATTTTTGTTTTCTTCTTAATACTACTTTTGAATACTGAATACTATTTTGAATACATCTTAATATTGATTTTTTGAAGTTGTTTACAAGGACCTTAATTCACATGTAAAGTTAGGAAACCAGCCATAAAATAACAAAAATGTTTTAACTCTAAATTAAGAAAAAATAGACTGCTTAGAATTATGACCATGTATTGAACCAAAAGTTAAAAAAAATAACAACAAAACACAGTTGTTTCCCCCTCTTCTCAAGTTAGAATTATGCTAATTTACTCTCTTTCTTGTTTTTAAATCAGCCACATCCTTTTGGGTGAGCACCAAAAAGATGCCAATTGGATTAGCTGTTAAAGCCCATCCTCTAGAACCAGGCTCCCTCTGCGTAAACCTGGGCTCTGCAACGTACTAGGTGGGTGACCTTTGGAAAATCATTTTACCTCTGGAGTCTAAGCCTCCTTGCCTGCAAGTGGGAATGTTACTAGGATGGGTTATATGGCTAAATGTGAGTGACACATAAGGCAGAGGGAATGGTACCACGTCTACTTTTGCCATGGTATGAAGTAGCCTCTGTTTAGTGTCAAAGGTTTGAAATCCCTCCTCTTCCCCTGCCCTTCGTCAACCTTGAGAAACCGCTTGACAGTCAAGCTCCTGTGTTGTTTGGATGTCCGCGTGTGTGATTTATAGGTGGAGTGACAAAGATGATGAATTAAAAGAATTTAGATGAACTGAACCTTGAATGTCATGGCCTTTTAAAGCAGGCGCTGTGAAATATAGTTTATTATGGATGGGCACAAGGTGTTCTCTTGCTTTTAAACGAGTCTGAAAAACATCAAGCTCTCCACGCTCAGAGATGTTTTCTCCGCCTAAATGGAGCAGCAGAAAAGCCGATGCTTGAGAGGGGTCTGTGTATCATTTTTGGAACACTAAGTGTCTGGGATCAGTTCCCTCTCCAGGGAGCCTCCCTCCACATACTCCTGCAGAGACTTCAGTAGTCTCTCTTCTCAAGGCTTGGAGTGATGTTTTGGAGCTCCTGGAGGACTGTTCTGGCCATCTCTCATATTATATCTCTCAAGATAGTTCTCTGGCTACACTTAGCATGGCAGAACATGCATCCAGTAGGACTTCAAAATTTTTAAGTGATTGATATAAAAATGTAGGTATATGAAGCTAGGAGTTTTTTGGGGGGTGATTTAAAAAACCTCTCAAGTCTGTGTTTCAGTTCTTTTTACTTTTAAATAGATCATTTTATTGGCGCCCTCTTACAGCTCCTATAACAATCCATACATCAATTGTATCAAGCACATTTGTACATATGTTACCGTCATCCTTTTCAAAATATATTCTTTCTGTTTGAGCCCTTGATATCAGTTCCCTTTCTCCCCCCTCCTTCCTTCCCCCATCCTCCCACACTCAAGGACCCCTGTTAAATTATCATTTCATAAATTATCATATCATTGTCATATCTTACAACCCTGCTGTCTCCCTTGGCCCACGTTACTGTTACTTGTCTCCCGGCAGGGATGGGGATTATACCTCGGTCTTTGTAGTCGGTTCCCCAGAATTTTTTTTTAAGGATTCTGTAGTGAGAGCTGGGGATGAACTTGCAGATGAACTGGATGGATGGTCAGCATAGGAACGCCACAGTCCAAGAAACCTAGGGTCCTATAAGACTTTCTAACCATTGTGATCATCAATGACCTCTTCTATAACCATGAAGGTACCCCTCCCTACCTCATAACTGATAAGAGCTTTAAAAGAGATCATAAATTCGCCTGGTGTCCATTCAAAACTAATAGTGAGCACTGTCATAGTTTCTCTACCGGCCATTACATTCCCATGTTTCAAGTTCTCAAGTGTTTTCTGGGGATCTTGCTCACATATTACCCTCCATTGGGACTCAGTGACCAAGATATCTGGAAATGGCAAATCAGACTGTTAGGTTGAAAATCTTTAGGATATTAGAGTAATCCCCACCAATTTGAGATACTCTGAACCTTTGGTGTCTTGAAACTCCCTCCATTTTGAAATCTTAGGCCTACATCGACTTCTACCATTCCTAGGAATCCTGCAGGATGTATTTCAGGGAGGACATCAAGCTGGCCAATCTGACAACAACCTGCACCATGAGCAAATGCCTAACAACTAGAATGACCCAAGACTTATTAATATCAGCTTGTTAATTCCCTCCTAAAATTACGGGCATTCTGTACCCATAAATAATAAGCACTATAAAATGAAATTAGAGTGCTTTTCAGAGCGACTTTATTTTGATCTACATTTTCCACATAACTGCAACCCAAGTTGCAAAGTGAAAAGTCACAGGATCGCTCTTCTACCCCTGTCTCTGTAACTCTCACCGATTGAGTGGGTGGGACTGGCTATGGAGAAAGCCAGGGGAGGTCAAATATGGCCACCCGTGTGCCCTTTATCGGGAGCCTTGGTGGCATAGTGGTTGCATGTTGGGCTGATATCTAAAAGGACAGCAGTTGGAACCCCCCAGCAGCTCTGAGGGTGAGAGCTGGGGCATTTCTACTCCCGTGAGCAGGTACAGTGTTGACAACTCATGGGACCGTTCTATGTCGCCCTGTGGGGTCACTATGGGTTGGCATCTACTTGATGACAGTGCCTTTGAGTTTGTATGCCCTTCATTTCAATGAGGAAATAGGCCAGTCTGTGTCAAGTGATCAGTCATATTTTCCATTTTTAAATTCACAACCCCAAATCATATGCTGTCTTATGTACAAAACATTGAGAAATCAGATGCTGACTCATGTGTACAAGGGTAGAACCGTGTTCCATCAGGTGAAATGGTAGGCGGATGACATCTGACCTCTAACCTCTCAAGGAAGGAGAAGGAGCACCAGTTCAAGGTTGATTCATATGAGGCAGAGGTCAGACATTCTTCTAACCTCCACACTTTTCAAGAACTCTAATACTAACCACCTGCTGTCACCGATGATACTCTCTAACTCTCCTGGGTTTGAAAAATTGTTGCCATGGGTACACAAAACTCACAGTTGTGGGATTTATTCGCAAAGCAGCAGGTCACAATTCAGGAATAGGAATGCTCCAGATACAGTTCTTCAACCAGGATAACCTCCTCTCAACTGTGCCCTCAAGCTTGCCTCTCTGTGACCTTTGACCTCACAGTCTCTCTGCCACTGTCCTGCTCAGACAAAAGTTAGAGAGCTTTTTCAGTTCTGCTGACTATGTGCCCAGAGGCATGTGGCTTTGCCAGGAAGTCCCTTGGATCAGCAAAAGTAGCTCCGCAGACAAGTGTCCAGGAGCCCATCACTCTGTCAGCCAGCTTTCTGCCTGAAGGCACTCAGCTTTCAAACTCCTTAGACTGAGACACCTACTGCTTTGTGTCTCATCTCCTGGCTTTGCCACCTCTGCTGGCTCTGCTGCTGCTATTTCTCTGTCACTGCTGTTGGCCATTCCTGGTGTCACAGCTCTCTGTCTCCTGGATGGAGGAATTCATGAATCTCATTTTCAAAGGGCATGCTACGCTTTTGGCTCTTGTTACTTAATGGTAGTGAGAGCCCTGCTTCTACCTCTGGGATGACTTCTTTTAAAGAGAGAAATGGCATAACCAACCAACCCCCCTCGCTATCATTCCATATAACTTATCTGAATGGTCTCATCCCATAAGGGTGCCAAACATTTATTTGCCTTATTGGAAAATTATCCAACCACCTTGGTGAACTACAATCACCTCACCTTTATTAGTCCTACCCGGTCATTTGGTGGGAATTACAGATTATGGGTAGCAGGGCCATATGAAGTAATTCACCGCATCACACATAGAGTTTTCCATGACAGATTCCTTTTGGAAACTGATTGCCAGGCCTTTCTTCTACATGTCTCTGGGTGGACTGAAATCTGCAGTCTTATGTTCAGCAGTGGATATATTAAATGTTTGCCTCTCCCAGGACACATTCAAGTCAAAAACATTATGCTTACAAACTGCAAAACTGTTTGTTTCTTTATGTTATGCCACACAGAATTTTTTAAAAGACATACTATTTTATTATGTTTTTGATGAAGCTTCCCACAGTGGTTTGGTTTCCCATGCAACAATTTCTATACAAGTTGTTCAGTGACATTATTCATATGGACATTCTCATGATTTCTGCCTGGTTCTTCTATTTCCATGAACTTAGTTTCCCTGTCCCCCTTAATTCTCAACCCTGGTTTTAAATTAATTCTTGAACATTTGGTGTCATATAACATTTGGCTCTTCTTTTGGGGGGGCATCACTGCCCTCTGGTGGTTGTGGGAGCTACCCAGCCTTGCTTCTGGAGAGCAGTTGCTGGATTTGAACTGCCAAGCCCGTGGGCCGCAGTCCTGCACTCAACCACTTACGCCACCGGGGCTCAGCCCCATAAGTGGTTTTTCAAGGAAGCAGAAATATTGGGGCGATAGTCATTATTTTCTTGCACTAAAGTGATTTAGCTAAAAGGTGACCCCTGGGACTTAGTTTTTGGTTTGAAGAGTTTTTCAGTGCAATGGTTTCAGAGTTCTTTAGTTTTACCCTGCTCTTTAGGTATGTTCTCTTCTTTTGTTTTAAAATAGGGATTTGAGATCTGGTCTATGTTTTTCTTTCATTCTCTTAGGACCCACCTATTGTAGACTTGATTAGAATGGTGGGTCATGGTATGGGTAGCGTCTAGTGTTTCTAGTCTTGACGCTTGTTTAGACTGTGTTTTACCTAGAATGTCTTGTAGATGAGCATAGTCTTTGAATCTTTGAATACCTTCTTTCTTGTTTACTCCAGTGGAATAGAGACAAACAGAGGCCTGTTCAGGCTTTTAAGACTCTAGACAGTTCTCAGCATATTAGGATGCAGAACAAAACTTATGAACTCTATTATGACAGTTGACTGAAATGCAGGCACAAAGTCTATGGTCCTGGTATTTCAAACCAAGAAATTCAATCTTATGAGCTGTCTGATTATGTCCAAGAAATATCCATATCTGTGTCCTTATATGTTTTATTATATACATAGATGCACATAGTCATATATCTATTCATATACATGTGCTATCAATTAATGTTCTCTGTTTTATCAACCGAAGAAGAATTAATGTGATTGAATCGCGACACTGGTGAAATATATTGAAAGTACCATAGGCTGTCAAAAGGACAAGCACATCTTTCTTGGAAGAAGTACAATCAGAGTGGTCCTTAGAGAAAAGGATGGCAAAGCTTACAGACTTTGGATGTGTTGTTGGGAGAGACCAGTCCCTGGAGAAGGGCACCATGCTGGGTAAAGTGAAGGAGCAGCAACAAAAAGGAAGACCCTCCGGGAGGTGGACTGGCACCGTGGTTGCAACAATGCGCTCAAGCACAGGAGGAATTGTGAAGGTGTCGAAGGCCTGAGCGGGGTGTTGTTCTGATGGGGGTGGGTTGTGATGCTCTCTGGCACCGAATGACAGCAGAAAGAACCCTTTCCTTCTCTGGATCTTAATGCCCATTGCGATGGCTGCCCGGAGCACACAGACACATTCTTTATGAAAGGGTTCCTTAAGGAAATTCACAAGTTGTAATGCCAGTGAGAAATGCTCAGGGGTGCGGTCTTTATCAGGACATATTTCAAAGTTCTATGAAGTCTGCTAATAAATGCTTAATGGATGGACATACCATTGTGTGGTAAGTCTCATCCTGAAAGCCTTCAACTTAAGCTCTGGGCATCCTTCAGCAAACCCAGCTTCCTGCATTAAGTGCCCAGATGCACCCCTCTCCTGACATCCAGTATCCTGCCCCCAACACGCATTTGCATTTGTTCAGTGGGTTAGGGAGACCATCCCTCTCTTCTTCCATGCTCTGGCTCCTGGTTCTGTTGCTCCTCCTCTGATGGTATAGCTGTCTTCTGCATCTAGGAGGTTTGCTGTGTAGGGATCTCAAGTTCAGAGGAAGAACTCCACTCCTGGATGTTTCTGACCATGTGATCCCTTCTCCTGTTTCTCATTTAATACACAGCAGGGTGGCACTCCGGGGAAGTGTGCTGACAGTTCCTTACCCATAAATCTTATAATTATCTCTCCCCACCCTACTTCTTAACACACCCAGACCAGGAAAGGTCAATTGGTAGGAGGTAGAGACTTACTGTGGCTGGCAGGGCCCTATTAAAAAACTCATTGCCCCTGCAATGCACACACATACCTGTACACACACATATGCCTATATATATGCATATATATGGAAGCTTCAAAAACCTCATGAAAATATGGAATTAAAAGATAAAGGAATGTTTCCCATAAACTTTTTGAAGTCTGCTCAATGTGTATGTGTGTGTATAACTTATTCACAACATCTTATGATGTTTTTGGTGAGAGTTTACACAGCAAATCATATTGTTGCATATTGTAGGGGCTCCGTGGTGTAGAAGTTATGAGTTGGGCGACATTCTGAAAAGTCCCCAGCTTGAAAGCAGCAATATCTCTGTGAGAGATATTGTTCTTACTCTTTTCCCCCATCATCTGTATTTGTACTCCTTTCAAGGTGACCCAACAGAATGTAGAAAATTATTGTTAATGTCACATGGAAGTAAAGTTTTACTGAAGAGTATTTGTCGTCATCTTTGCAGTCATACAATGACAGGGAGTGGCCAGAAATTCAGGATTCAGAAGAGCAGATGGCATGAGGGATATCATTACTAATATCACATGGGTCTTGGCTCAAAATATAGTCTATCAGAAAGATCTTTACTTGGGCTTTATTGACTATGAACTGGCGTCCAACTATGTGGATCATGAGAGAGTATTGATAGCATAGACAAGCTTTGGAATTCCAGAACACTTCGTTGTGCTCATGTGGAAACTGTACATGGACCCAGAGGCAATCATTCAAGCAGCACAAGGGAATGCTGAGTGGTTTAAAATCAGAAGAGGTGCATGTTACGATCTTTTCCTCTAATTATACTTATTCACTCTGTCTGCTATGAAGATAATCTGGGAAGGTAGGCTGCAAGAAGAAGGTGTGGTACCAGGCTTGGAGGATGGCTTATGAACCTTCAACATGCAGAGGACCCAACCTTGCTTGCTGACAACGTGGGAGACTTGAAGCACGCACTGATGAAGATCCGTTGCTGCAGCCTTCAATACGGAGTGAAGCCAGAATGCTGTAAGGGAAGTGAGAATGGGAACACCTTTTCTTATATACTTTGGACATGTTCTCAGAAGAGACCCGTCCCTGGAAAAGGTATGGTAAAGTGCATGGTAAAATGGAGGGGCACCTAAAAAGCGGAAGACCCTCGCCGAGATGTACTGGAACCACAACATGGGCAAAGACCTGGAGGCAGGAATGAATTAGGGGCCAAGGAGAAGGACAGTTAGACCATCAGACAGAAGTCTTGAAGGGAATGTGAGGGCAAGGACTGTATTTTATGAACGGAGTCCAGAACCTCATTCAAGGTACAATAAGTAAGTTAGGAGTCACCACAGTGGGGGATTAGTGAATGGAATATCCAGAAAGCCAATGGAGAGATTGTTTTGCCACAAGAAAGGAGCGGACTGGGCATGGGGTAGCTGCAGAAGAAGATGAAGCATGGGACAGATGATTGGGCTGTTTCCAAACTCACCCACCAGAAGCATCTGAGAAGTTTTCACCAAATTCCAGGAAATTGGCACTTTGGAACCCTGTGCTTACCATTGTGACTAGCCGGTCTTTGTGTTTTGACTGCAAAAAAGGACTATGTATGCCCGAATCAATTTATTTGGAAGAGAAACCAGCTGGATAGACCCTCTACATAACACTGAGCTCTGCTCAGCAAGTGACTCTCAGTCCCATCCTTGACTGGGTGACAAGAGTCGACAGAGATGAAAGCTATCTGAATTTTCGAACAAAGAAGATTGAGTTGCAGTGGACAACACTGGCGCTTCTGCAGGTGTCAGAAGCTTCCTCTTCTTTTTTTTTTTACAAGTGAAATCAGGTCTTTTTTTCAACTTTATTTTTTAGCTGGATCCCTGAGGTGTTTATTGGGCAAACTTAGGGGGGGGGGGGTCGGTCTGTGCCTAGAAGGTGTTAGACTGCTTGGTGGTGAGTGGGAACTTGATCTCGGAGTCATGGAACTGCTTGACTGTGTTTTGGCAACATTTGTTCCACCTTCATGATTTGGATGGAAAGGCCCTGGGTTCGGTGCCGAGCACCCATGCCTCAGTCTACAGCGAAGGAGAAACATGAAGTACCCACCAAGCATTGCATGATAGCCACTGACTCCCACTGGGCCCAAACACCCACTACCAAGCTTGCCGAACCTTCACATTCACTCTGAGGGGCATTACACAGCCTCTCAAAGGTGACAGGTCTCACTTGCTATGCGCACCACTCTTTAAACGGTTGCTAGGAGAAGCCACAGTCCTTGGGTGTGGGTGCAAGTGTCAGAAACTTCTATATGACAAGATAAATCCCCAGATAATTCCTTCTTGTCTGGATTAGGGTGGCAATGGTACCTGCCAGCCTTTATTGAGGGAGCCCTGGTAGCATAATGGTTAAGCATGTGGTTGCCACGTGGACCTGTCAGTAATTTGTGCCCATAAGCAGCTCTGTGCCAGAAAAGGCCTGGCAGTCTGCTGTAAAGAGAAGAAGGAAACAACAAAAGCCCACTGCCACTGAGTGGATTCTGGCTTATCGCAAGCCTGTAGGACCACCTAGAACTGCTCCTGAGCTTCCAAGGATGTAAATCTTTATGGAAGCAAGCAGCTCTATTTCCCCAGGAGTAATGTGGGGATTTGAACACGTGACCTTGCAGTAACTAGCCCAAAGTGTAACTCACTACATCGGGGCTTCTTGGAAAGACGACAGCTGAGGAAACCCTACAGCGCAATGCTACTCGTTCCTATAGGGTTGCCATGAATCCGACTTGACTCTCAGGCACCAACCACAATCTTTCTTAGCTTTACTGAGCCCGTGCTACATGCCTGACACTGCACAGTCTCATTGAATTCAGTCTCTGCAACAACCCAATGAGATGGGGTGGATTGTTTAAGTAGTAAAATTTAAAGACAGCTCAGTTGGGTGGATTGATGGCTTTTCCTTGCAGTCATAAAAAATATTAAAAAGAAAATGTTAAAGAAGATTTTATCTGAGAGGTATTAAGAACTGAGTGAAAATGCAAGACTTCCTACAATCAGATCTAATTTAATAGGGGGAGAGGGAGGGAATCGTAGAATGCAAAAGGGACAGAAGTCAAAGATCAGCAAATGGAATGGAAATCATTATAAAAGCAGCAGCTCCTGCCTTTTCTCCCAAAGCGCCAGCAGCTTTCCTCCCCCAGAGGCAGGCGGAGGAGGTAGCTTTAGACTGGCTTCGTGTTCCCCAGGGAAGGGACAGATATTTTAATCAAAGCCACATTGTGGCATCAGCCCCATATCCACGGCCATTGGGGCCAGGATGCCAGACTTCTCTGAGACCCAGTTGTGCTTGCTCCCTGGGCCTGTCTTGAGCAGATCTGTTGTAATTTATCTTCAAATCCATTGCCATTTAGAGCCCATTCAGACTCATGCTAACTCTGTCGAACAGAGCAGAACTTCTCTGCTCCAGGGGAGAAACATGAGACTTTCTACTCTTATAAGAGTTTACTGTTTTGAAAACTGACAGGATCAATTTTGCTCCATTCTATTGGGTCACTGTGATCTGAGAACAACTCAGTGGCTGTGGGCTTGGGGTTTTTTCTCAATCGTCATAAATGAAGAAGACTACGAGGTGGATCGGCTCAGGGACTAGGACCATGGGACCAAACAAAGGAATGATTGTGAGTATGGCCCAGGATTGGGCAGTTTTCTGCGTATGATACACAGGGTCAATTAAAGGCACCTTTTATCACTATCATCACCATCAACAACAACAACAGCATTCTTTACAAAGCAAACTGCCATATCTTTCTTCTGAGGAATGGCTGGTGGCTTTGAACCACCGACCTTCCCATTAGCAGCCTGGCATTTAACCAGTGGGCTACCAGGGCTCCTTAAGGAATCTTTCAGCTTGAGGATTTGCAGGTTCCAGACGCGAGCCATGATGCTGCACAAAGGAGCTTACTTTCCCCTTGCTGTGTCCAGCCCACAATACTTCCTGGAGTTAGCGTCATGCCGGCCCAGATAGGCAGTAATTCTGGAGCTGAGGGGAGGGGAGGGACTTGTGGGAACGGCTTCTGAGGCTCCAGGGCACCAGGAAACCCAGAAGAAAGCAGAGCTGCCCAAACTGAGGTCCCTGCTCTGAGCCCTCCAGTTTGGAATGGAGTCAGCCACACCCCTCCACTCTGGGAGGAAAAAAACCAACCAAACAAAACCCCCCTCCACTCTGATTAGGAGAAACATTTCTCTACTGTTTTGTGGTGTGTCCTTGAAATTTAAGCTGCCCTCCTCAACTCTTCTAGAGTTCTCAGTGGTCTCTTCTCTGCAAACTCCAAGCTCTTAGAAATATACATTTCACCCCCAAACTTCTTGTTACCCTTGGACCTGAAGGTTAGAGTGCGCAGAAGTAGAAAGACCCTCTGAAAATTCCAGTCAGTCTGGACAGTAGTGCATATGTGAGTGTGTATGTGCATGTGTGTGTGTGTGTGTGGGGGGCGTAGCAAGGCGGGGGTGGGGCTGAAAATGCAGACCCTGCTCAGTAATATTTGTATATGGGATAAAAACAAAACAAAGCCAAACAGAAACCAGTTCTTTGACTGCTCTGCCAGATGAGAGTTGTCTCAAGAGGATCAACAATTGGCGAAGGATTCAGACTGGAGGGGCATCCAGGACTGGCAATCTGCTCATCATTCCTCTGTCTACAGTGGCTTCCCTGGGAGAGCTGGATATCTTCACATGCCTACAAACCCAATCAGGCCCAGCCACCACATAGGAGGTGGCCCTGTCCTCCCTCTGCTTGCCCGGCAGCCACAAGGGCTTCTTCTCTGGTTCTGGAACATGCCTGCGCCATGCTCCATGCTATAGCTAGATTTAGGCCAGTGTACATGGTTCTCGCTTCCCGCATGGCCTTTATTATCCTTCCCCTCCTCCACCAATGTCAAAACCATATAAAACCAAACCAAATTCTTTCCAGCCTGCTCCCCCTGCTCCACAGAGGCAGGGAGTGCATGGCTCTTGTTCACACCATCTCCGGGCCTCGCATAATGTTTGGCATATATAGTCAATGCTCAACTAATGTCAGTTGAATGAACAGCAGAGCCGGAGGGTTTCAAAGAGACCACAGTGTTAGCTCATAGGATTATTCTGTTGGATAAATGCTATACATAAAAGGGCTGGTAATATAGCATTATCTGTCACATCTCCACAGCTGGATCCAAACCAATAGACAATTTGTTCCTAGAGGAGTCCCAGCTCCCTGGTGGGGAAGGAAGAAGGAGACGAGAACCCAGCAGGAAGCCGCCTGTATCATTCGTGCACAAGAAGGAATGATATTGAAATAGCTAGGATGATGCTTTTAATTTGGACAGTGAATGCACTCATCTGGATGGAGTGTCTGGGAGCCAACATTTATTCTGTTAATTGAGAATTTACTACATGCTCGGGGGAAGAAGTGATGAGATCAAGGCCCAACGAACCCCACTGAGTCGGCTGTGCATCTTCTGGGCTGGGGCGACAGTAAGTGCGGGGCTTCTGGCTTGTATGAGTCCTCTGGGAACCCGGACAGCCTTTTGTTTGTTTTTGTTCAGCTTCCTCTCCCATTTTCAGCGACTTTTTCAAATCTTCAGCATTCTCATTATATCCTAACTGCCCTCTAACTTGATTCAACAGATGACCTCAGCCCCTACTTCAGGAAAAGTGAAGCCATGTGGCAGTCAACGGCTCATCCTCCTCTGTGTAGCTCTGTCTTTATCCTCAAGCCTGCTCCACACAGTATTTCATTCTTCCCACTGTTGGAAATTGAAGAGTCTTTCTCTCATGACAGTGCTGTTTAAAATGTGTCTCCTCCCCATTCAGCTAGTGCGATATGGAATCTACTGACTGGGTCGTGACCAGTGATTTTCAATGAAGTAAAAGAACAGGAAAGAAAACATCAGCAGTAAGAGTAAATATTATTTCATACTTTTTTTGCATATATTTACTTAGGTGTGCATACTTGTATGCTTCGGGTCTTGAAAAACATATGTAAATATACTTATATATGACGATGGGGAAATAGATCTAGTACATATATTTATAGGTTCAGTATTAAGGTAGCAGATGGACATTGGACCCCTACTCAAGTACTCCCTCAACACAAGAGCACTTTGTTCTGTTAAACTTGACTTCATGATGCTCACCTTGCAAAAGCAAATGTGGTAAAGAAAGCTGATGGTTCCCAGCTGTCAAAAGATAGACAGCTGGGGTTCTAAAGGCTTGAAAATCAATAATTGACCATCTAGCTGAGAAGCAACAAACCCCGCTTGGAAGAAGTACACCAACCTGTGTGATCATGTGGTGTTGACAGGATCAGGCATCAGGCATGAAAGACCCAGAACAGTGAATCATATCATTGTGAATGAGGGGGAGTGCGGAGTGAAGACCCAAAGCCCATCCGTAGACAAATGAACATCCCCTTACAGAAGGGTTGCAGAGAGGAAACGAGTCAGTCAGGGTACGGTATAGCACCAATGAACCATACATCTGTTCTCTAGTTCTTTAATGCCTCCTCCCTCCCCCCACCACCATCATGATCCCAATTCTGTTTTACAGATGTGGCTAGACCAGATAATGTACATGGGTACAGAGCAGAACTGGAAAAAATAGGGAATCCAGGACAGACAAACTGCTCAGGACCCATATTGAGAGTTGCCATACCAGGAGAGGAAGGGGAAGGTGTGGAGAGATAGGAGGAACTGATCACAATGATCTACATATAACCCTCTCCCAGGAGGAAGGACAACAGAAAAGTGGGTGGAGACATTGGCCAGTGTAGGGCATGAGAAAATAATAATAATTTAGAAATCATCAAGGGCTCATGAGAGAGGATGAGTGGAGGAAGGAGGGGAAAAATGAGGCGATTATACCAACAGCTCAAGTAGAAAGAAAATGATAATGGCCACAAATGTACAAATGTGCTTGACAAAATGGATGTGTGGATTGTGGTAAGAGTCATATGAGTCCCCAATAGGTGATTTTAAAAAATGATAAAAAGAAAGTATGAATCCAAATGGCTTTGCTGAAATCAATAGGCAGATTAAGGAAGCAGTGCAATGTTAACAGGGATGATCTAGAACCTTCCATGGATGCCTTAATTGACACAACGAAAAGCAATGTCAATGTGAACCAATTAGGCTTCATCATTTGTGTATCTTTTAATGATTTGTATATTTTTATGTATAATATATGAATTAAAATGTATCTATAAGTTTACATGTAATCGTTCCATTTTCCTAGTACAGATAAAGATTGGGTTTATAAAGATACTGATAATAAATGAAAACTTAAGAAAAGTTTTTTTTTTAAAAAAGAAAGAACCACTTGTGTGTGTGTAAAACTGAAAACATTTTCCTTGAAAATGGGACCAGATGAAAGATGCCCCTATCACCACTCTTATTCAGCATCATGCTGGCAGTCTTAGCCAGAAGCGTAAGACAACAACAAAGATCAAGGGAACACAGTTGGACAAAGGTGAAGTGAAATGCTCACTATTTGTAGATGGCATGATTCTATATATTTGGAACTCAAAAGGCTCCACAAAACGATTGCTGGAAACAATGGAGGGATTCAAGAAAACAGCAGAATACCAGATTAGCCATCAGAAACCAATTGAATTCCTGTGTACCAGTGAAGAGAGTTCAGAAAAAGACTGTACGAAGGCAGTGCTGTTTACAATAGCCACACAAAAGATGAAATTTTTTGTCTAAACCTAACCAAAGAAACAAAGAAAATTACAGAACACTATTACAAGAAACCACAAAAGACTGAAAGAATATCCGGAGTTCATGGACAAGCAGATTTACTATTGTGGAAATGTCAATGCTACCTAAAGTTATCTATGCATGCAACACAATCTTTTTGCAAAAAAAATCTTTTTCCTGGGGGTTCATATAACTCTTATCACAATCCTTCCATTCATCCATCCATTATGCCTAACACATTTGAATATTTGTTGCCATCATCATTTTCAAAACATTTTCTTTCTACTTGAGCCCTTGGTATCAACTTCTCATTTTCCTCTCCCTTCCCCATCCTCACTCCCTAATGAACCCTTGATAATTTTGAAATTATTATTACTTTCTCATGTCTTAAACTGATTGATGTCTCCATTCACCCACTTTTCTGTTGTCCTGGGAGTGGGTTATATGTCTATCATTGTGATCAGTTCTCTCTTTCTCCTCCCACGTTTCCCTTCCCCTCCTGGTATGACTACTCTCAATTTTGGTCCTGAGGGGTTTATCTCTCTAGGACTCCCTGTGTTTTTAGCTCTTATCTGAAGCCATGTGCATCCTCTTGTCTAACCATATTTGTAAGGCAGAATTGGGATCATGATAGTGGGGGTGGGATGGGGTGAAGGAATCATTAAAGAACTAGAGGAAATTTGTATGTTTCATTGGTGCTATACTGCACTCTGACTGTCTCATCTCCTCTCTGCAACCCTACCGTAAGGGGATGTCCTGTTGCCTACAGATGGGCTTTAGGTCTTCACTCCACACTCCCCCTCATTCACAATGATATGGTTTTTTGTTCTGGGTCTTTCATGCCTGATACCTGATTCTATGGAAACCTCATGATCACACAGGCCTGTGTGCTTCTTCCAAGTGGGCTTTGTTGCTTCTCAGCTAGATGGCTGCCTTCAAGCTTTTCAGACCCCAGACTCTATCTGGGCACCATCAGCTTTCTTCACTACATTTGCCTATGCAACCACTTTGTCTTAGTGATCACATACAACACAATATTTATCCAAATTCCAAACTCATTCCTTCATTCTTTGTTTTAATTTTAATAAATAATTTTATATGGGGTTCATATAACTCTTATCACAATCCATCCATCCATCCATTGTGTCAAGCACATTTGTACATTTGTTGCCATTATCATTTTCAGAACATTTTCTTTTGACTTGAGCCCTTGGTATCAGGTCCTCATTTACCCCTCCTTCATCAACTCTTGATAATTTATACATTATTATTTCTTCATGTCTCATATGATCAAGGTCTCCCTTTACCCATTTTTCTTTATCCATCCCCTTAGGAGGGGATTATGCCAACCGCATTCTTTAAGGAAATGGAAAAACTAATTACTAACTTCATATAGAGAGATAAAGACCTAAGATAAGCAAAGAACTCCCTGGAAAAAAGAACCAGCTAGGAGACCTGGCAATACCTGACCTCAAAACCTACAACGTAACCACAGAAGTCAAAGCAGCTTGCAACAGATACAATCTTCCCATGATTCTGGTACCTGTCCCCATGCACAAAAACAGACTCAAGATGAATTAAAGACCCAAATGTAAACCCTAGAACAATAGGTATCATCAATGAGAAAATAGGAACAAAGTTGGGGAGGCTTACAGAGACCACCAGGTATAATAAAGGAAGCACACACAGTGGAAGACAAGAAGATAAGTTGGATGTACTAAAAATAAGACATTTATTCACATCAAAACAGTTTATTTAAAGAGTGCTCTGAGAGCCTATAGAATGGGGAAATTTTTTAGCAATGACACAATGGACAAGAGGCCAATTACTAAAATCTATGGAATCTTACAACACCTCAACAAGAAAATAACAAATAACCCAATTAAAAAGTGAGCAAAAGACATGCACAGGCAGTTTACCAAAAGTGGCACTCAAAGGGATAACAAACACATGGAAAAAAAATGCTCACAACCACTACCCATGGTGGAGATGCAAATCAAAGCTATGATAAGGTTTCATCTCACATCTGTAATGATAGTTCAATTCAAAAAAGCCAGAAAACAACAAATGCTGGAGAGGATGTGGAGAAATTGGAACTCATACACTGCTGATGGGCGTGTAAACATGTGCAACCAGTATGGAAAGCAATATGGCGCTACCCGAAACAACGTGGACTAGGCATCCCATATGACCTAACAATCCTGTTATAAGCCAAAGAAGTAAGAATAGAACATAACACGTGTGCTCTCCTATGTTCATTGCAGCACCAATTACAATAGCCAGATGCTGGAAAGGACCCCAATACTCCTCAGTAAAAGAATGGATAAAGAAACTCCGGTACATACTCACAACAGAATACTATGCATCCCTTAAAAACAGTAATAAGGCCATGAAACAACGCATGGCACGGGCGGACATGGAATCCTCTAGTGTGAGCGATATAAGCCAATTACAAAACAAATAGTGTATGAACTCCCACTATAAAAAGAAACACCAGGACAAAGGCAGGCTTTGTTCTCAATTCATCTAATCTTCTATTCCAGTTTCCCAGGCAACGAGGTAGTGTGCCTGCACAGAGATCATAAACCATCTACCACTCCCTTATTTGTGTGATTTTTATTTCAACTGGGTCAGTTTTGCAAGACGTAGACAGAGAGAAAAGACAAATAACTTCCTGCTATATAATATTATTGTATGGTCACTTCCAATTAATAGGCACTCCTTCAAGATTGATTAGTGAACCTTCCTGCAAACCCAGGTTAAGAGGCAATGGGGTAGAAGGCATGTGAAAGCAACCTCACGTTGGTCTGTGGGTAAACTGAACAGAGCAAGGTACCAATGGGAAGAACACTCAATATTAAGAATACAGACCACCGAAGGGAGAATAAGTTCGGTATCATGTCTCTAATCAGGCACTTTTGACATAGTTTGTATTTAACTCTTGGTGACCCAGGCTGTGTACTATTGAAAACCAGGGTGCTTTTTTAAAAAAAATTTACTTGATGGCAATGAGTTTGGTTTATTAAAAATATCAAAATGTAAAGCTATTATTTCTCAATATATTTCTGTATTTATGGCTATACATGTTTGAAGGTAGTTCTGTCTCTCTACTCTTCCAGAAGAATTCTATGCTTTTGTTTCTACCACATCAAATGGTAATTTGAGCATCTTCAAAGGACTGGAATCCTGTTCCTTTTCAATGCACTTTTGAGTTTGGGGAACAAAAAAATTTCTAAGGAGCATAAACAGGACTGTAGGGTACTTGGGATAAGATTTTGCACTACAATTCTCATTGGACAGTCTTTGTATCCCTTAAAGATGCAGGTGAAATGCCATGTTGGGGTTAGGGGTGGGGTATTCTTTGGCACAATTCTTCTGGTCTTTTTCTCACTGGTGCCATTTTCTTTCTTCTTCTTTTTTATTGGGGGCTCGTACAACTCTTATCACAATCCATACATCCGTCCATTGTGCCAAGCATATTTGTACATTGGTTGCCATCATCATTCTCAAAACATCTGCTTTCTACTTGAGCCCTTGGTATCAGCTCCTCATTTTTTCCCTCCCTCCCTCCCTCCCTCCCTGCCCTTCTCCCTCATGAACTCTTAATTTAAAAATTGTTATTATTTTGCCATGTCTTACACTGTCTGACATCTCTCTTCATCCACTTTTCTGTTGTGTGTCCCCCAGGGAGGCGGCGCTATGTAGATCCTTGCAATCAGCTCCCCCTCCACCCTCCCAGTATCACCACTCTTACCACTGGTCCTGAGGAGTTCATCTGTTTGGATTCCCTGTGTTTCCAATTCCTAGCTATACCAGTGTACATCCTCTGTTCTAGCTGGATTTGTAAGGTAGAATTGGGATCATGATGGGGGCGGGGAGGAAGCATTAAAGAACTAGAGGAAAGTTGTTTGTTTCACCACTGCTACACTGCACCCTGACTGTCTTGTTTCCTCCTGCAACCTGTTTGTAAGGGGATGTCCAGTTGCCTACAGATGGGCTTTGGGTCCCCACCCCGCACTCCCCCTCATTCACAATGATATGAATTTTTGTTCTTTGATGCCTGATACCTGATCTTTTCGACATCTCGTGGTCACACAGGCTGGTGCACTTCTTCCATGTGGCTTCTCAACTAGATGACCAATTGTTGATTTTCAAGCCTTTAAGACTTCAGACACTATATCTTTTGATAG
>PVJH01033764.1:0-21268 GCA_004026705.1 Nesogale talazaci | reverse complement strand
GTGGGTAAGTTTGGGTGAGTTCTTTGCCCTCTCTGGCCTCCACTTCCGGGGCTGTCAACTGAGAAAGGACACCTCTGTCCACACCTGGGCCCACTCCCCTCGCCAGCACTTCCTCCCAGCAGCTGGCTGGCCACCAGAGCAGAACCGGAGAGGGATGGGCCGCCACGGTGTGCACCTGAAAGTGGGGGAGAGGAAACTGAAGAGCACCCGGTCCTTGCCCCCCCTTCACAGAGCAGCCCTGGGGCAGTCTCCCAGACTCACCGCTCTCCCCCTGAACTTCAGACTCTCTCTGCCAAGTCCAACCCAGAGCTGGGGCCACGACTCTCCACATGGCCCAGGGGTTCAACTCCACACATCCAAGGGGTTAGAGGCCGGGGAGGGGGTAGCAGGAAGGGGCGTGCCCACAGAACACAGCGGGCTGGGGCCCCTGGAGCTGTGCGGTGAGGAGCCCTGGCAGGCATCTGTCCTGGGCATGGGGCTCTTCTAGTTCAGTGCCGACAGGACACCTTCAGGTGGGCCTCCCACTGGCACCGCCCCTGGGCTCCATCAGCCCCTGCCTCTCTCTCTCTTCAGTCATGACACCTTCTCCCGGAGACGCAGCATCCCCTCCCTCTGTCCTCCACCCAGCCTCCCCAAGTCCTGCCAGCCCGTGCCCAGCTTTCTGCTTCTTGCCATCTTTCCGGCCCCTGTCTTATTGTATCCTTTCCCCAAGTTGTAGGGCACTTGCTCAGTATCAAGAAGCACTTGACTGTTAACCCAAAAGTCAGCGGTTCTAATCCAGCTGCTGCTCAGAGGAAGAGAGGGGTGGCAGTCTCCTTCCAAACTGTTTCCGGAGCGCTGACAGCCTGGGAGACCCTGTGGGCGGTTCTCCTCTGTCCCATAAGATTCCTAAGAGTCAAAATCGACCCCAGTGGGCTGGGGTTGCTATGCGCCAACTAACCCCCTTGGTTCTCACAAACGTATTTACCAGGGAGAAACCTGAAACCCAAGAGGTTGTCTTCTCCAGGGCCAGGGGGCTGAGCCCAGACACCTCCCTCCACCAGGGCTCCCCGCTCTGAGCAGCTACTCCCAAGTCTCCCGGGGAGACAATACTGTCATGACAAGACCTGCTGAGTCATGAGGGCGCTCTGCAGCAGCCCCTCAACGCCCTCGGTCCCTGCTAACAAAAATCCTGAGCCTGCCTCTATCTGCCTTCCCCCCAACCCCAGCTGAATCTAACAGAACACAGGCCACCTCCTAACTCAGGACTCAAGGGTGTGACCCCAACCACCTCCCCAGCTCCCTTCAGACACCCCTTCCTCTAGCTCAAGCTGGCCCCCCCCTCTTCCTCAGTGTTGTCCATCCCCTTGGTAAGGAACGAGCAGCTGGGAAACTGACTTTGAGTCCCCCGACGAGGCTGGATAGTCACGATTCACTAGTATTGGTGGTGCCTTAAGGTTAACACGACTCTCTAACACGGGGAGTTCATGAGGTGCTGGGCGCTGTGTTGAGCAGGGCACAGATCTTCGGGAATTCCCTGTCTGATTCTATGAAGTCTGCTTATCCAGAAAGGGCCCGACATGCTGGGAGGAGACTGCTGTTAAGTAAACCATTGGACCCGGCTGCCTTGCTCTTGATCACCTGCTACCTGCCTCTCTCGGATCCAGAATAACGTGTGCTGTAGCCACCTGGATGGCTCTCTGCAGACACACCTCAGGGTGTAAGAGTAAGCAGAGCATACATGGATAGGTAGGTTCATTCCAAACAAAATATGTGTACATATGTCCCCGTCCTCAGTGGATGTATGCAGATCATTTCTCCCAGTAATACACACATGTATCTCAGGTTTTTGTTTTGTTTTTAACAAACCAGACTCAGGACTTGCACTTCATTCTAGCCTCCAATCTAAGAAAAAACGAGTTCTTGTGACATGACCTTGCTTGATGTTCTCCCTCATGAAGAGATCACTCAAGAAAGATAAGGGTGCTGCAGGCAAGTGTGGTAAAGAAGCTAGATGGTGCCCGGCTATCGGAAGGAATAGCATCTGAGGTCTTAAAGGCTCCTCTTCAAACAAGCAACCATCTCAGTGAAGTGTCAACTAGGTCCACATGGAAGAAGAACACCAGCATGTGTGACCTAAGGACTGTGAAGGATAAAGTCCAAATCTGAAGGACGGAATGGTATCAAAGCTTAAATTGTGAACACCTGGTTTGCAGAAGGCGATGGATAACAGTGAAAGCCCCAGATCCATTTGTAGGGTCCATCCACAGACACGGTTGAGGGAGGTGAGTAGCCTTGTTATCAGACATCATTGTAAAATCAGTTATGGGAGATGTAGCTAAGTCAAGATGGCATATCATTTTATTTCTCTTTTGACAGCCCCCCCTTTTTTTATTTTTTGTTTTTTTGGGCATCACTGCTCTCTGGTGGTGGGAGTAGGAGGCCCAGCCCCACTGCTGGAATTGAACCTCCATCCCAGTGGGCTGCAGTCCCGCGTACAACCACTACGCCACCGGGGCTCAGGCCCCCCCCCCTTTTTTAAATGAGCTCCAGGATAGGCAAATCTCTGGAGTCGGTAACTGGATGAATGGTTCCCAAGGTGCCTGGCAGGGGAGGTTGGGAGACCGTGGGTAACTTAGAGCAGTGAGTACCAGAGTGGGGTACAAGCTGGGCTGTTAGCTGCACGGTGCAGTCTGAACCTACCAGCTGCTTTTCAGGAGAAAGATGGCATTTTCAGCTCCTGTAAGATTTACAGCCTTGGAGCACTAGGGAGCAGTGGTTGCTCCGTGCTCCAGGGTCTCTGCAAGTTAGAACCGGCGAGATGGGAAGATGTTGGGCTATTTGGGGGGGGTGTCTTGTGTTGCCACAAAGCAAGTGTCGTCCCAAAGCAAGTCACGCGGTTTGCAGAGTGGCTTCTCGGTGTGCGTGAAAGCTCGGTCCGCGCTCTCCTGTGCTCCGGGAAGAAGCCGGGGGGCCTCTCGTGACTACGCGTCAGGCTGTGGACTCCAAGTTCAGCAGTTCAAAAGCCCCAGCCAGGGAGAAAGAGGGGGGCTTTCGCTCCTCGTAAAGTTACAGGCTTGGAAACCCGCAGGGCAGTTCTACCCCGCCTTATAGGTCGCGGTGAGTCAGAATCAACTCGAAGGCAGCGAGTGTGCTTTGATTTAGTTTGGCAGTCCGTGAAGCCTGCCATTGCACTGTGACGAAGTTTAAAGTATCGTGAGGATCACCAAAATGTGACACAGAGACACAAAGTGAGTGAGGATGTGCTATTGGAAAAATGGTGTCCAGAGACTTGGTTCAAGGCAGGGGTGCCAACAAGCCTTCAACTTGTAACACACACACACACACACACACACACACACCCCGCAATCCTTCCACAGCACAGTATGCCTGTCAGCAATGTCAGGTTAATGAAGTCTGCCCTGACGATGCCCAGGGTCTGAGAAGTGTCAGAACTGTTGCAAAGACTCATCCACATATTTACTGTGCACCTGCTGGGGGTGGTGGCTGCGCACTGCACAGGTCACCTTTAGGCTAACTGTTTGAAACCACTAGCCACATGTGTCAGTCCGGGTAGACTAGAGGAACAAATTTCATAGACACGCATATTGATATAAGGAAAGGATTTATATACAAAAGGAATGTGACATCGAGAAGGCAGCCCAGTCCAGTTCAAAGTCATAAGTCTGATATTAGCCCATATGCCCCAAATCAGTCTACAAAGTCTCCTTCCGACTCATGAAGTCACAGGTCAGTGGGTGCAGAGTCCCAGAGCTGGCAGGGGTCTCCACATGGCTCCTCGATTCCAGGGCTCAGGGTCCATCAACAGCAGAAGCAACTCATCGCTGGCAGAGGTTTCCATGTGGCCGCCCCAGCTTCAGAGGTCTGGCTCCTTCAGGGCAAAGCTGTGTGGGCTCTCCGCCGGCTCCTCCAACTTCTCAGAGGCTGCATCTGGTCTTTTCCGTGATTAATCGTCTCTCAGACTAACTCCCAACCACTGGGGAAGATAGCTTCTCATCTTCCAGAGGGAAATATTGCGAGATTTCCCAGAAGTCTCAGGAGAAAGCCATGCCCACACAGAGGACCCATTGGCTACTGGCTATCTCCAAACTACCAGGCTAGATTCCACCCCTTTACCCCCATCATAAAATTAACACAAGCACATGACTGCCACACCACAACAAAGAGAGAAAGACTCTCGACTTCCATACAGACTCAGTCTCAGAAACCCAAAGAGGCAGTTCTGCCTTGTCCTGGAGGGTCACCGTGAGGCAGCATCGAGTTGATGGCAGGGAGTTTTTGAGGTGATCACTGTGCCAGGCACGAGGCTAGGGATGCAAAGCAGTGACACTGTACACAACTGCCGTAAGGTAGCTGAGGCTCTAGATGTGTGTGCATGTGTGTGTGTGTGTGTGTGTGGTGTGTGTGTGTGTGGCTGGGGGGGTGGTGGCAGGAAGTAGGGAGAAAGAAAGCAAAGGAAAGAGCCCGTGGGGAGGAGGAAGAGGAGCAGAGAATTAAACAGAGAAGAAAAGCAGTCAGAAGCAACTGTTGTCAGAGAGAAAGAGAAGGCTGGGTCTCCGGTGCTGGGCAGGGGTGGGCAGGTGGCATCACGGCTTGACGGGGGATGAGGAGAAGTAAAGGAGGAGTCAGGCAGCCATTGCGCAGGAAGCTCGGGCCGGGGGTGGAGCACGTGCAGAGGGCTGCGTTAAGGCATCCTCTAATCTGCCTAATGCTGCATGTCTGGTTCACAGTGACAGCAGCCATTCATTGTATGCTTCCCCCACGCCTGGCACTCTGCTGACGCAGAGAATGCAACAGACAAGGCTTTCTTAGTAAAGTGACCAGATTTTGACATCGGTAAAGCAGAACACCATTTACTGGGGTGGGGGAGGGGGTATATTCCCTTCTCCTTCATTCCTCGGCCGTTCCCTAGCTTGTCAAGCATCTTTTCCAAAAATCAGGACTTTAAAAAAAAAATGACACAGGATGCAGGAAAAATTGTTTAAAATCAGGATGTTCCTGCCAAAAGCGGGACATCTGGTCACCTTATCTTAGAGGCTACTGTCATGAATCGGGCAACCCTAAAGGGGTCACAGCCCATAGGTTGAGAACCACTGTTCTGGACTCTGTTCTGGTTGTTGTTAGGGGCCTTGGAGTCCACTGGGCCTCTGAGGATCCATCTGTCCAGCAGAATGGACCACTGCCTGGTCCCGCATCGTCCGCACACCCATTGTTGTGTCTGAGCCCATTGTGGTAACCGCCGTGTCATCGTCCACAAGAGAACAGGCCAGCAAGGATGCTGAGGAACACTGTCTATATTGGGGAAGAGTGGCTGTTTCTGTTGAGAGGGGACATGTAGCGTCCAAACAGGTCCATCGGGAGGAATCCAGAGGAACCACTCCGTGTGGGTGGCAATGGCTGCTGGGTGCCCTCCGATCTATTCCAGCCCACACACCGACCCCAGGCACATGAGCTGTGTCATCTTCTCAACCTGTGACACGCATGAGTCCACTGTTGAGGCCACAGGCTCCATGCACCTCCTGAAAGTTCATCCTCTTGATCATAGGCCCTCTGCTGTACTATGTGCCACGTCTTTCTCCAGGGACCAGTCCCTCCGATAAGATGCCCCGAGTGCGTGCCGTGAAATCCCACCAGCCTGGCTTCTAAGGCACTTCTGACCTGTTCTCCTTCCAAGACAGCTTGGGCAGGGTCCTTCTCCAGCACCCAGGTCAAAGGCATGGATTCGTCTTTGATGGTCCTCAGTCCTTGGCCACTGCAAACACTGTGACTTGGGTCAGGCTCACCCTGTTCTCGAGGTGACATCTGAGAAGGTCGGAAAGCAGAGGTAAGTGGCCACTACTGCCTGCACCAGATCTTGGTCTCTCATTTCAAGGAGGCGGCCCAGCCCCTTCTGTCAGGCAGAATTCCCCAAATCCTCAGCTCTGAGCCCCTGGAGCTGCCTGAACCACCCTGGTTGGAACATCCTGGGTCAGCATAAACCACAGCTCTCAAACTTCAAAGAGCTTCCAGCACCACAGCGGAGGTATCTGATCACCGGCCTGGGGTGGCCAGAGCTCAGCTGTCCTCGTCCCGTCCAGAGCCAGCTGCTGCTGCAGCGCAGGGAGGGCAGGGCCCTCTGAGGACACATGGCTGGGCAGGGAGCAAGCTGGGACTTGAGCACAGCTCTTATGATCGGAGACCCCCCCTCCTCCCCCCAGTGACAGCGCAGTGGTTCCAGACAACAGGGTCTGGTGGCAGCTGAGTGACAAGGACAACTAGGGAACGAGGGCACACAGGCATAAGACAGGGCAGGAGTGGCAAGGGGGAGAGGGAAGCAGGGGTGATGGAGGCTGAGAAAGGAGGCAGAAAGGGAGAGTGGGCAGAGGAGGACTCTTGGGAAAGACTGGATTAAAGTCCGGGAGAGAAAGAAAGGAAGATCCCCGTACCATACTAAGCCTCTGTGTCCCACCGTGTGTGTGTGTGGGGGGGGGGGGTCCTACTGTGCCCATTTGACAGGTGAGCGCACAGCGTGCCCAGGGGCCCACAGGAGTTGCCAGCCCTCTTAGAAGCCGAGTAGGGTGGACAGACTGCAGCCTTCCCCACTGGACAGTGGCGGAGGGAATAAAGGTGAGGGAAGACGGAAACCAGCATGCCACCCAGGAAAGGGCAGAGGCAGGGATGGCGGTACCAAGGGAGCCTGTCAGCGGCCCGCGCCTGCGTAGGGAGAAGGCTGGCACCAGCTGGCAGCCTCAGCTGGTCGGCTGTCAGAGCCGCCCCCGCCCCCTCCCGCCCCCGCGGACCCATCCACTCAGGCAGCTCCGCAGCGCGGCTCTTCGGCTCTTCGGTCCTCCGCGGTCCCTGGGGCTGGGAAAATCAGAGCTGCGGGGCGGAGGCAGGGGAGGCGCGCGGCTCCTCCTCCCTCCGCGGCTCTCACAGCCGCAGCGTGCTCCGCGCATCCTCCAGACCCCCCCCCCCCCCCCCCCCCCCCCCCCCCCCCCCCCCCCCCCCCCCCCCCCCCCCCCCCCCGCACCCTGATGGTACGCTCCTGCGCGCCCGCCTGGCCCGTCTGCAGTGCATGTTGCTAGAACCCACGCGGAGCAAAGGAGAGACCTAGGCAGGCTGTGGTCACCCAAGCGGCCGCCCCTGCCTCAGGGACCCCTTCCCCGAAAGACGGCACCATGACCCAGGGAAAGGTACGGGCATCTCCCCTGTCTCCCTCCGCCGCCACCCTGTCATCCCGAACCAGTGCCCTGGACCACTCAGCATCCTCCCCTGGCTCTGCGCCCGCAGCCCCCTGTGGCCCTTGTGGAAATCAGGAGACCCAAGGGGCCATTGCAAGGAAGGGGCCAGGACCTCTTCCCACCCACCCGCCAGGCTCCTCTCTCCTTCAGGCCCTCCCCTGTTCTTCCTCTGACCTCACGCTTTGCTCCCCTAAGGCCCTTGCGGAATGGGTCTGGGTGGTGTGTGTGTGTGTGTGTGTGTGTGTGTGTGTGTGTGTGTGCGTCCCTGGGGAGCCACAAGGGGCAGTGCCCACAGACCTGGCCCCTCTCATGTTCAGCCCTCCAATCCTAAACCCAGTTGCTTCATGCTTAGCTTTCCCACCCTCCCTCCACCAAAAACACTCCCTTAGTATCCCACCTCAGGACTCATCCTCTGTGGATGGGGGTTACTATGGCAACCTTGCATCAGGATGCGCTCATTTGTGTTTTGTTTGGGGCTGGGCCACTGGGCTGGCTGAGAAAGCATCTCCTCTTTCCCCCCCTCCCCCCGTTAGAGGCCTGCATTGTCCGCGAGGCTGGCCGGGAGTCTTGGCTGGTCTAATAGGGTTATGTAACGTCAACAGCCTGTTGAATTACACAACCACCAGGGCCTGGGGCAAAGAAGGAGGGTCCTCTGGACCTCCATTTGGGGTGTCAAGGATTGGGCAGGGAAACCCCAATCAATCCCCCTTCTGGTCTCCAGATACACCTCCGAGCCAATGGCGTCTTCGCTGGGTCCCCAGAAACCCCCCCTCCCTGCATTTCAGCTCATGGGGCTTCAAATGATGTCACTGGGTGATGCCACTCTTGCTATTGGTCAGGCCTCACCGGGGAAGGCTGGACAGAGAGAGGGGCAGGGCCCTGAGGACTCCAAGTGCCTGGGGTGTGGGGGGGAGGTGGAGGAGGGGGCGTGTCAGGCTGGTAAGGGAGGCCGGCTCTGGACAGCTGGGATTAGAAACAAGAATCCTTTTTCCCCAGAGCTCCATCTGGGGGCCGTGCCCCCAAAGGGCTCCTCATGGACCTGGGTCCTGTGGGCCAGGACTGATTTCCACAGGCAGGACTTCTGTGGTCTGGGGGACGAAAGGGGCTGGAGAGAGAAGGACGCAGAGGAGCCAGAGTTTCATTCCCCCGGCCTTGGGCTCCGGGTCCCTCCCCGCAGAGGGCCTGAGCAGTGCTCACGTGGGGGAAATGGAGACACTCATCCCTAGTTCCCTCTCTCCACCCTCACTGACACCCCCCACCCCGTCTCTTTACTGCTGCTGCTGCTGCCGCCACCTGGGTGGGTGGATTCCCCATGGCTGGCCCAGCTCACACGCTCATCGGGGGATGGAAAAGACCTTTCTAGCTCTGTGGGTCCAAGACTGAGTGGCCACCAGAGACCCAGTCCTTTGCTTGCATCTGGCCACCTTCAGAATGGCCCCTTGCCTCCTCCTCAAAAACCTCTGGGGTTGAAGGTGTTCTTTTGGGAACGGGACCTAAGCCCCCTGGGCAGAGTCAGCCTTTTCCTCACTGCTTCCCTTTTCATCCCACTCACCTGGTCCCCACCTTCATTCTCTGTTTGTTCCATCCAGGCTCTCAGTGCCCATGACCTCTCACCCAAGCTAACGGGAGGTGTGTCCAGAAGTAGGCACAGCGGATGTGAGGGTGACGGCCGTCCATTGGCACCTCTCCTCTGGCCTTCAGTTTCCTCCTGGATAAAATGAAGGGCTGGACCCAATGCCTTCTGCCATCCCCTCCAGCAGTGACATGCTGTGATTTGGTTCTGGTTTGGGGAGAGGCCGAGGTTTGGGTCCAGTGAGGCCAGACCCGGGACCTCTTGCTTATCCTCCACTTTACTGCCCTCATTCCTTTCCCCTTTTCTCGCTTGTCACCTCCTCCCCCCACGCCCAACCAACTTCCAGCTCCCAGTTCACACCCTTCCTTCCTAGCCCCCAGTGCTATCTTCAGCCCAGGCAGAGGAGGCAACTCCCAGGGACAGATGCTCAGACTTTGCAACCCAGGAGACCCCCTGTAGGGCTGGTTGTTCCTGGAGGAGCTATTCCTCACCCAGCCAGTATGTGTCTAATTGCCCACCTGAATAGCCACTACCATTGCCAGGAGACCAGAAGCACTGGATGGTACCCAACAACCATGAGGGACTGTCCTGTGCAAAGAGCCTGGGGGCTAATCCTCGTCAAAACAGGTGGGTTGGACACAACAGAATTGGAAAGACTCAGGGAATCCATACCTTCCGAAGGGACAGAAGTGATCATCTTTAAAGCTGAACCCAAAATGAGTCCCCTCCCCCTCTTCAGATGAAGCAGTCGTTTATCTTAACGCGTGAAGGTGGGCTGCTTTGCGCATTTTAATCTTTTTTAAGAACAACCCAGGTGGGTTCGGGGAGGAGCCCCGGAGACCGGGTTGTGCATTGGCCGCGCCTGGCAAGGCCAGCGGTTCGAAGCCGCCAGCCGCTTTGAAAGCAGCAATTGACTGGAGCACAGCCGAGAGGCGGGAGGAGGAAGATACGGCATCCTGGTAGACGAAGAGAAGTCCTGGTCCTGTCGTGGTTACGAGTCAGTCTGCTAACTGCCATGTTGGCAGTTCGAAACCACTAGCCGGCCCTGGAAAGAAAGAAAGGGGGTGGGTGTCTTTCTACTCCAGTAAGAGTCATGGCCTCAGAATGCCTGTGGGCAGTTCTGCTCTGCCGGGCAGGGGTCAGCACGACTCGGTGGCAGGGAGCTAGCTGGTTGCCTGCTCGATGCTTTGATGAGGAGCGGGCTGCCAGCAGCGCCTGAGAAGATGAGAGAGAAACCTTTGGAGGGCAGTGAGCGTGTGCCAAGGGGGGAGGAACAACTCAGAAAAGGAGGGTGAGAAGGCGGTGCACCTCGAAGAAGCGAATGCTATCCACGAGTCTAACTGCCCGACGGGTCTGGTTCTGGGTGTGTGTTCCCCACAATGACAAACTAACTGCCTGTCTTAGAAGCCAGGAGGCAAAAGATGGCCAGGGGGGTCGCCGCAGGCTAAATGAGAGCATCTTCCACTCAGTGTCAGTTTCCAGGGCCTCCTAGGTGCCCAGCCCTTCCCTGGGAACCAGCAGAACCCAATCGGCCAGGTCCCTGCGCTCACCCCAACCTTCCAGGGGTAGGGACCCCCCGGGGGGGTGAGCTCTGCAGAGAACGTCCTCCTGCCTCAGGTGTACTGTGTGCGCTGGCCAGCTCCTGGGGCTGAGTCCCTGCCTCTGTGAAATGGGGTGGGGGGAGATTCCTGTCTGCATCCCTTTCTCCTAGGGCACCCAGGAGGATCCAGGGGCAGGGGAGGGGTGCTTAGGAAGGCTCTTTCCCCCCGGTGACCACCTCTCTCCTCCTCCATTCCACAGCTCTCCGTGGCTAACAAGGCCCCCGGGACCGAGGGGGCGCAGCAGGCGAATGGAGAGAAGAAGGAGACCCCAGCAGTGCCCTCGGCCCCGCCATCCTATGAAGAGGCCACCTCTGGGGAGGGGATGAAGGCGGGAGCCTTCCCCCAGGCCCCCATGGCCGTGCCTCTCCACCCCAGCTGGGCCTATGTGGACCCCAGTAAGTCTCGCTATCAAGGCGAGGGGTGGGTGCCGATGGAAACGCTGGGCAGGAGGAGGTTTCCCGCAAAGGGAGGCCCACCCTGCTGATGGTTTGCGCTAGAGAAGGCATCCATGAAGGGAGGACCAGTGGCTGCTGTCGGCGTCTGCCCTCTGACAAGGAAGGGAGCCTATCTCTAAGTCGTGGTGCAGACAGAAAAGCCAGGGCCCTGCAAAGACCCCCTCCCAGAAGAAAGGCATGCAGAGAAGAGATGGGGCAGAATGCACCGTAGGCTCCTGAGGAGAGGGCAGGAGGAGATGAGCTGGCTCCAGCTTTGGCAGGGATGGGCTCTGGAAGAAGGGAATATGTCTGGTTTATACACCGGCTGGTTTGAGAGCTCAGGACAGTCGGTCCCTTTGGAGGCCCTGGGGTGGCTGGGGCCTGGGGAGCTAGTGCTTCACCGGCCATTCTCCTGGTCTCCTCCCTTCCTCGGGCCTTTGTGGAGGGCAGGAAGGCAAGATGAGAGGGAAGTGTGTGAATGCCAGCTGGGGTGCTCATGGCTGGGAGCTTCTTGCAGACAAGAACCCCCGCGGTGGGAAGCTCTGTGGTTGAGCTGAACTGCCCGTGAGGAGCTTTGTCTCCAGGCTGGGCCACCTACAGTTCCCCCACAGCTTCTCCCGCCCTCTCAGCCCCTCTCAGGAGCACCCCTCCCCCCCAACCTCTGCATCATCCTCCCCTACCCTACCAGGCCCCGCCCCCACCCACGCCAAGGTTCTAGAAGGTGGTCCAGGGACAATGCTTCAGACCGAGCCTCAGCTGGCAGGAACTGGCCACCATGGTCCAGAAACCGCACCGGTCCGGCACTGGTCCCCACCGCACCATGCCCTACCGGACGATGAAGTCAGGTGTGGGGGCGGCGAGGGGCCCTCCCCACTCTGCTGGACAGCCCACATGCTGGCCCTTTTCTCCCCTTTCCCAGCCTGGCCCCCGGGGGCTTTCGGCAGGGAGTAGGCAGACAGGACAGGAAGGGGGAGCAGGTGGGGTCGATGGGTAAAAGGGTGAGGCCTCCAGACCCCAAGCTGGTTCTGGGACCCCCTTCCTCGCATCCTGGATCTTGGCGGCCTGCAGGATTGCTTTCTGAAGAACTGTCGGAACAGGGAGGACACGCACAGAGCTAGCATCTGAGGGTGCTTGAAGTTGCGTCCTGAAATGGCGCTGGCCGTTTAGGGGTTCCTCCTTGGGCTGCTATCCAAGCGGTCGAGAGTTTAAAACCACCAGCAGTTGGGGGGTCTCAGAAACCCACCAGGGGTGGGAGGGGTTAAGGGGGGGTCACTGTAAGTCAGCATGGCAATGGGAAAGCTGTCGTTTCTACTCAGAGCTGACCGTGTATCCGGAGTGGGATGGACACACCGGTGGAGGCCTGGCAACCCGCTCCACCCTGAGTCGTGTCTGCAGGATGGGCAAAAGGGATGAGCTGAAGGCAGGGCCAGGGACTCGAGTGTCTGAGGCTGAAGGAGCTTTTTCCCAGAGGCAGGAGAGCCAGCACAGCGGCTGAAAAAAATTGACTCCAGTTGGAAGAACGTGGGAGGGTGGGAGGAGCACAGGGTCAGCGGGCTCTGCTCATGGGATGCCGTGGAGCTGTGGCAAAGCATTAGAGGCTGACCAAAGGGCCGTGAAGAACCATCCACAAGCTCCTAGCTGGACAGTGGCGGGTCAGCTTTGCTTCTCTCAAAAGACTCAGAGATCAGCTTTTGCTTCGAGAGGAGGAAGAACGTGGGGAGACGGCAGGGGCCGAGGGGAGGGCAGAGTGGGCATTTCAGAGGACTTGGGAAGGCATCCTCCCATCAGGCACAGAGCTGTGACTCCCTCTGGTACCCTGGTGAGTCCTCAAGATGTGGGTTTCACTGGTCGTGTCAGAGAAGGGGGGAGGGCGGGTTTAGAGAAGGCTCGTGACTTGCTCAAGCAAGTCAGTAAATCCACACTCAGGTCTGTCTGGATCCTGAGTCCTGCGACTAGGATCTGAGTCTTCATCCCCCCCCCCCACCCCCATTTCTCATCCTTGTCCCTATTTTGGCTTTATCATTCCCTTCCCCCCTCCCCCAGCTCCCATTCTGGGTCTCCCTAAAGTACTGGTTCCCAGTCCAAAGTCCACCAGGTTCCCCAGTCCCCGAAGGTACCAGAGGTGGCTGGGATGTGCTAGGTGGCCCTCAGTGGATGGATGTCCCTCTCTGCTCCTTGCTGTCCGCTGTGGAGAGTCCAGGAAGGTGGGCTGGGGAAGCAGACATAAGAGAGTCCCCATCAGGGGCGACGACGGGAGGGAGGTGACTTGTGGTTGCTTAGAGCAGAAGCAGGAGAAGACTTGACCAGAGGCACCTGGGGGCTGGAGGTGGTCCAGAGAGCCAGCTGGAGCTCTGAGCAGGTAGACCCTTGGGGCAGTTTTTATGTGGCCTTCCCCCTGCCCTCCCCAGACAGCTCCAGCTACGAGAGTGGGTTCTCCGGCGGCCTGGAGCGCTTCACCACCTTGAGTTGGGATGACCATCGAGTCCGCCGCGTCTTCGTCAGAAAGGTAACTGCCTTCCATCGCAGGGAGGATAGCCCCGACGGTACCCTGCTCCCTTCCCCGAAATCCCACTGAAGGCACCTACCCAGGAACCGGCCCTCTAGGGCTCACCAGGCACTGGTGCCCTGGGCGGCCTGAGCATGTGATATCTCTCCTTCCTGGAAGACCCCCTTTCTGTGCAGTGGGCTGGAGCAGGGGCCTTTCTCCCCTCCCTCCCCACCCACACCCTCCATTCCAGCCATCCAGAGAGAACGGGTGGGGCTGGGGTCTCAAGGCACTGAGCCTCCTGGCTGCTCAGAGCTCTGCACGCTGAGCAGAGCCCCCTTCTCTCCTCCCCCCCGCCCCCCCCCAACCAGGTCTACACCATCCTGTTGATCCAGCTACTGTTGACCTTCAGTGTGGTGGCTCTGTTCACCTTCTGGTGAGTCGGCTGTGTGGGGGGGGGGGGCTGCGGGGGGTGATGTGTGTGTGTGTGTGTGTGTGTGTGTGTGTGTGTAAGCATCTTATGCAGTGTTTGCCTGAAGAAAACTGTATAGAGGTGCGTTATGAATTGGGCAGTGCCCCCTGGCAGAGCCTCACAGAGTGGGGGTGCCTGGCCCCGGACTCAGGGAGTCTGGGGTGGGGGGAGGGTGTCTCAGTGCTCCCAGGTCCAGCCTGGGACGGTGTACCAGGGTGCTCTGAACCTCCATGCTTGTCTCCAGTCCTGTGCACGGTGCGGGGCAGGACAGTTCTGGAGCCCCCGTGAGACCGAGGGAGATATCTGACTCTCTCTCTCTCTCCCTTCTCCACAGTGAACCTGTCAAGCGCTATGTCCAGGTCAATCCGGGCTGGTACTGGGCATCCTAGTGAGTATGCAGGGCCCCCAGGCTTCCTCTCAGAGACCACCAGTGGCACAAGGGGGAGCTCTGTCGAGAGACTCCCCAAACCCATGGCATCCTCCAGCCCTGTAGGGAACTGTCCTTGCTGCTGCCCAGTTCTGATTTGGCCAGAGGACCCTTTAGGGATGTGAAGATTTGAGGGGGGAGGGAGAAGATGTTGCCTGGAGACCAGAACGGAAGGGTGGGGCTGGAGCCTTGAGGGGAAGCGGATACTGGGTCACCCTGTCCCACACTAATGACAATGTTGCTCCTCTTCTTAATATTATTGTTATTAATGCTTATGACTTACTAAGCATAATAGCTACCACTTAGGGAGTGCCAGGTAAGGGCTGGGCATTGCTCTGTGTGCTTGGTGGACAGTCTGCCATCCTATCCTCTGCTCTACGGGTACGGGTTATTCAGAAACCTGCCGCTCAGAGAGGTTGAGTCATTTGCCCAAGGCCACACAGCTGCTCGTCAGTGGGGGAGCTGAGGGCTGAACCCGGGATTCAAGTTAAGGCCTGCGTTCTCAGGCTCTTCGTCCCTCTGCTTGGTTGGCTTCCTTCTGCCAGGGCCCCTGGGCTCCCGTTTGCCTTGTCTGCTGTAAGGGACCTGACAGATAACTTGGGTGAGGAGGTTTGAAGGGGGAGTGGTTTGGGCCACCCTCTGTGGGCCATCCACAAGTCCGTTCTGAATAATTCCAAGTGAGAACCCTGGGGCTCAGAGCAAAAAGTGTCTTCTTGGCACCCACTGTGGACACAGCCCTGTCCTGGAGCTGTGGGGAGGAAGGGGTGGGCGAGGGAAGGCAAGAGGGAGCCCTGTAGACTAGAATGCCACATCCTCACGGGGTTTACCACAGACCCCGGGCCAGAAGGACGTGGGACAGCGTCACAGAGAGGGGATCGGTTTAAGCAAAAGGATGGATGTGGGAATGGAGGGGGTACCACTGGGACTTTAAGGACTAGCTGGCTGAGGGCTGGGCAGCTCCACGTGGGGTGTCTTGGGGATTCCAGGCGAGCAGCGGGGCTGCAATGGTGGCGGTCATGAAGGTCATAAATACCCCGCCTAAGCTCTCCCAGGCCTGCTGCTGGAGGGGGGCTTGAGGGAAGTGGGCTCTGGTTCCCAGAGAGGTCTCAGCAGAGGCCTGCAGGCAGCGCGAACCTTTGACTGGCAGAAGGCAGCCTCATCCTGGCCCCTCTCTCAGGCTCCTGGGAGGAGCCGGCCTGGTCAGGTTGAAGGTTCATGGACAACACACGTCCACCTGGAGCCTGCCTTCGGACGGGCACCACCGTGGCAGACCCGGCAGGGAGGTGCGGTCTGCAGACCCCGCAGGGAGTGTGTGCCTTAGGGAACCGAGAGACCTGGCGTTGGAAAGCTAATGAGCCCCCAGGGACCGCACGGGGGCTGCCCACATGGCGGGTTGGCATGGTTCCCAACACGTCAGCACTGCTTGGCAGCCTCAAGCACCTCATGAACCGGGGAGTGGAGTTTCCAGGCCCTTCTCCAGGCTTGCTTTGGGGCCCAGTGCCTTGAGCAGGGGGATGATTGGGGGATAGCCCATTCCAGCAAGTGAGCAGAGCCCACCCCGTGTAGGGGGAAGGCCTGGGTGTAACCCTGGTCTTTGAGGTGTGTGGGAATCTCCTCAGTAGGCTGTACCCACCCCAACCCCCAAGCTGGGAACTGGTGCTTCCCCCACCCAACACACCTCAGTTGCGGGGGGCCGGGGGAGGGGGGTGCTCACAGCCTTGCTAGGATCCATCCTGCAGGCCAGCCCAGCACTGCTGTCCTGCACGTGGACACTGTACATCTCTCCTTGGATTACGAACACACACCGCCCTAGGCAGACACTGCGCTTCCCTGCGTTTATTTGACAAGGAAATGGACCTTCCAGGGGAAGCTACTGCTTCTTCAGCAGCAGGGGCCCCAAGTGGCCCTGACTGGCCCCAGAGCTCTCTGCTGTGAAGTGAGTGAGTGAGTGAGTGCACATGCGCTTGGTGGCCAGCTGTCGCCTCCTCTGGCCCAGGTCCTGGAGCAGGGCAGGGTAGGGCAGGGCACATGTAAGGTGGCCTTCACCTGAGCCTCACTGCCCTCACCACCAACTCTCTGTCTCCTCTCCTCTCCTCTCCTCTTTCCAGCCTGTGGATTCAGCCCAGGCACTGATGGGCAGTCCGTGCCTCTCTGGTTCCATGACTCATTCTCTGCCCTCCAGGGATGGCAGCTTTCTCAAGACCCAGCCATCTCCCTCCAAGGGTTTCCACCTGATGGTCTGATCATTTCCACTGAGCCCAGCTGGGAACTGCGGGTTCCCTGCAGAGCAGGAGTGAGGCCAGGAGTGAGGGGGCACAGAAAGCCAGGCTGCTGTGTGACCAGAGCTGGCAGACGTGTGCCCCAGCCTCCCTGGGAAGCTGCCAATCAGTCAGCCTCTAATGAGAATAAGAGCTCCTGGGCCAGGCCCTGACGTGGCGCCTGCTGACACCCCCTCCCCCCCCTTCCCAACAGCCCGGGAGTTGCTGCCACCTTTCCTGTTTGGCACATAGGGAAACGGGCTCAACAATGAGGTGACTTGCCCAAGGTCACCCAGGAGTGGTGACGGAGCTAAGGCTCCCTGCTTCCTCAGCTGACTGACCTCGAGCCTTGCTGCTGGCTGGGCACCCCTGCGCCATTGTGCTCAGGTCCCCAGCCCCTCTGCCTCCCCCACCCCCACCCCAGCCCCTTGTCTGGCGGGCTCAGAAGACATGGACCAGTGGCAAAAGGAACCCAAAGCCTTGCCCACAGGCAGCCGTCAGCCTCGCCAGGGTGACAAGGTCGTCGTTGTCGTCTTGTCATGATTGGTGAGCCGCGACTCAAGGGAGAGCAGAGGAAGCAGGCGCCTGGGTGTTTGTCACCGGGGACCTTGTTGTAGTGGCATGTTGGGGAGGGCAATTCAACCCCCCTGTCCCTCGTAGGGTCTGGGGGGGGGCTGTCCCCCAGCACGAATTACCTGGAGAAACACCACCTCCCCCAATCCCTGTGAGCAGAGACAACAGCCAACCCCATGGACTCATCGCCAACCCGTTGGACAAGGAGCGCTGCCCTGTGGGCCGCCCAGACTCCCTCTGGACGGGAGTAGAACGCCCCGTCTAGAAGGCGGCCGCTGGTTTCAAACTACTGAGTTTGTGAAGCAGAACCCCGCGTGCAACCCTCTGCCACCGGGACTCCCCCCTGGCAACAGCCCCTCCTCTTTGAGAACCACTGATTGAAGAGACTGAAGAGTGGGAATGGGTTCAGACAGTGGGATCTTGGATTGGGTGCCTGTTTGTATTTGATGAAGGTTGTGGGTCGGTGTCCACAGCAAAGTCTGAGAAGGCTTCCCATACTCCCCCTAGGAGAGCAGCTACTTCCTGAGCCCCTGTGGCCCGGACACCTCCTCTCTCCTCCTGCTCCAAGTAGCAGGGACCCTCCCTGGGAGAGAGACCCTCTTGGCCAGCTCTGCTCCCCTACAGCTTCGGTTCTGCTGGTGCAATCTTCTTCTCCCCATGGCCCAGACAGCTGCTCTGTCGTGGAGACTTGAGAGGTCTCTCTGGATGCAGCCCGAACAATTAAAAACAAGGTTGACTGCAAAGGGTGTGGGGTGGGATGGTTATTTTTTTGGTTGTTTGGTTTGCTTTGTTACCAGCCAGGGATCAGAATGATTATTATTTTTGTAACCAGGGGTCAGGCCTCGGGTTGGAGAGTAGAGAAACAAATGGACGGTGCCAGCTGTTGTGTGTAGGTGGGGAGTCCGATGAGCAGGCCTGCAGGGTAGTGGGGGGGGGGGCTTCAAGGAGCATCCCCCCCCTTCCAGCCCAGGCATTGGTGGCTTGGCCAGTCTGTCTGTGTCCTATCCAGACAGTAGTAGCAGAGGGTGGGGGCCCATTGAGTGAAGGGGGTGCTGTGAGGAAAAGGCAGTATGGAGGGACGGAGAGTGGTCGGAGGCAGACTGGGCAGGGGGCAGAGCTGGTCACTGGAGGAATTCTAAGCAGGGGAGTGGCACAATCAGCCTGCAGCGCAGAAGGCCGAAGGCAGGATTCTGGCCACAGTCTAAACCAGCGGTTCTCAACCTGTGGATCAAGGATCCCTTTGGGGGGGGGGTGTCAAACGACCCTTTCCCAGGGGTTACCTGATTCATAACAGTAGCAAAATGACAGTGATGAAGTAGCCATGAAAATAATATTATGATTGGTAGGGAGGGGGGGGCCACTAGAACATGAGGAACTGTGTGAGTGCATTCAGAAGATTGAGAACCACTGCTCTAGACCCTGCCTACAGTAGAGGGAGACGGGCTGGATTTGTGCACTGCTCAGGCACGAGGAACAACAGGTCCGGGTGAGGATTGATTGACAGGCGGGAGACTCAGGAAAGATCCCGGGGTCTCTGACTGGGTGGCTGTCTGGAGACCTGGGACCCTCTGCCATCAGGGATGCCCGCAAAGTGGAGAGTTCTCTTCTGGCCTGTTGTGGAATTGTGTGGGCATCTGAGTAGCCGAGTCTGCCCCTGCAGGGATTTTCAGGTTTGGGGTCCAGTGGGAAAGCTTCCATTGGAAACATGGAGGATTCATGAGCATCCCCCTGATAGAAGGAGCCGTGTGAAGCAGTGAGCCCCACCCCCGGGGAGCGTGAAGAAAGAGTCCAGCCTGATGGTGCACGCAGGGATCGGGCACATTCAGATGCCCGCAGCTTACTGGGAAGGCGTGGCCCAGGAGTGTGTCATGGTGGAAGCAGGGAGGCAGTGGGAGGGATTAGACGCTGTTTCAAAACTCACCAGTGTCGAATAAGTCAAGGACTGGCAAGGATCAAAGGGGCCTGGCACAGTCACAGTGACACAGCCAAACCAGCTCTTATCACGAGGTTCGAGGCTGGCGCTGTGGAGATGAGCAGCAGCTGGGCGATGGGAAGAGGCAGTTGAGTGTTCGCGGGTCTTTTTAAGAAGTCTGCCTGGGGCTGAGCCCCGGTGGCAGAGTGGTTGTGCGCAGGACTGCGGCCCACTGGACTGGTGGTTCAAGTCCAGCAGCAGCTCTCCAGGAGCAAGGCTGGGCCTCCTACTCCCACCAGAGGGCAGTGATGCCCCCCCCCCAAAAAAAAAAAAGAAAAACAAGTCTGGCTGAGAGGGAGGAGAGGAGCTAGAGAGGGGGAGGAGGTGATTTGTGTGGGGAGAGGTCACGGGTGGAAGAGCGTGGAGCTCGCTGTGGCAGTTGAGGCTGGGAGATGCGAACCCAGGTGGGCAGAGAGCACACAGCGTGGTTCACGGAGAGGGCTTCGCCTCGTTGGCTGGACTTTTTCTAGGGCACACTAGGCCAGGCTGTGTGATGAGAGGACTGAGGCGGGGATGGACAGCAGGGCCATGCTGAGGGCCCCCTCGGGATTGGAGACCCTGCAGGAGTTGTGGCCTCCATCTGGGGAGGCATGGACATGCCCCATCCTTGGGTCCCCCTCCCACCCATCTCCAGAAGACCCGCAGTACTCACTCCGTAGCTGTGGACAGCCCCCTGAGCTCTCCCCAGATTACCCCCTCCCCCAGACACCTGCCCTTGCCCCAGCAATTCTGTCACCAGATGCTTTCTGCCGTCAACAGCTTCGTGCTGAGTTTACAGAGGGTGACCCACCAACAAAGGAACTAGGGTGTGTGTGTGTGTGTGTGTGTGTGTGTGTGTGTGTGAGAGAGAGAGAGAGACAGAGACAGAGACAGAGACAGAGCAGAGTGCCTGGCTTCTGATCCACCTCTGCAAGTCATAGTGGTGTGACCTTGGATCAAGCCTCTGACCTCCTGGAGCCTCTGCTGTCAGGTCAAGAACATACAGCCAGCCGCCCACATCTGGGGAGCCAACCAGAAAGGACTGGCATTATCCACTGGGGTGGGGGCGGGCCCAGCTAGCAAACGTTGACTGTCACGCAAGCCAAGCACCACGGAGGGAAGCAGCGCCGTGCGGGCGATGCTGCTGAGGCCCCTGCAGACCCCGGGGTCAGCCCCGGCCTCTTTCCAAGACAGCTTGTAGGGGTGCACCCCATGTGTCTGCTGGGAAAGCCACCAAGAAAGCCCCAAGAAAGCCACCCAGAGGCAAACCCCCCTCTGCGGGGCTCAGCGGGCGAACAAAATGTTCTTCATTTCGCCTGTCTGTCGCAGCGGTGGTTTGCAGCGCCGTCACACGGATGCGTGCATGTGCAGCTGTCGCACGATCTCATACCAGGGAGTTGGGCATTCTCCCATCTTTTGATGTCCATGGGGGAGGGAGGCCGTGGGGCCCATCCCCCAGGATACTGAGGGACAAGCGTCCTTCCAAGAGAAGACAGAGGGTAGAACAAGTTCACGTCTGCCAAGCGCGTGTAGCTGCCGTACAGCAGACACCGGACAAGAGCTATTGGTTGCATGTACTGTGTATGCAGTTGGGGCGGGCGGCAGTGGGGGGGGGGGCACTCACTTTGGTTGGCGAGGGTAAGGACAACTTTCCCAAGGCACCCAGGGGTCACGGCTTCTAGAAGCAGGCTCCCCAACTCTCTGAGTGACCTGGCCCCTGTCAGGATGGCCACAGGCTTCTCCCCTCCTCCACTCTGTCGACCCTCCTGGCGGCCATGTGGGTTGGGGTGGCAGAGAGTGGCATGAGAAGGGGGAGCTGGAGGGAGGGGCCTCAAAAAGGTCCAGCTGACGCCCCCCTCCCTCATCTCCCTCAGTGTTGTCTTCTTTATCACCTACCTGACTCTGGCCTGCTGCTCTGGACCCAGGTATGACGTCAGTTCTTGGGGACATGAGCGGGAGGTGGGGAGCTATGTGCTGTGCCTCCCTGGGATGGTGCGGCCCCTCTCTGAGCCTCTGTCAGCCTCTCTTCTTGACTTGGCACTTCTCTGAGATACAGAAGGGGGGTTGCTGAGGGGAGGGGGCAGGTGGAGAAGCTAAGAGCGGGGAGGGACCAAGCAGGCACCCGCTCTCTGAACCCCACCACTTGTCTTACAGGAGGCATTTTCCATGGAACCTGATTCTTCTGACCGTCTTCGTAAGTGATGGCAGGGGGCGGGCAGATGGTGGAGGAGGGGGGCATGGAGGGCTGGGCAGTTTGGGTTGGGAGGACATCCT
>PVJH01033763.1:0-21271 GCA_004026705.1 Nesogale talazaci | reverse complement strand
CACAGGGTCTGGGTGGGCGGGGCAGGATCAGGTTGGGGGCTGGAGGAGGCGAGAAAGGGGTCAGTATCCGGTGCTAAGGTGGGTGCCCAAAGGACTGGTGTTCGGAGGGGCGGCTAGTGAAAGCAGAAGAGGTCCCGGCCAGGGGGCTACAGGACTGAAGAGCCTGGAGGGTCAGGGAGGACCCCAAGCTTGGGGGCACCTCACCCTAAGGAGGAGGAGCCCCGGGGATCCGCGGAGGAAATTGTTAATGGACCCCAAACCAAACTAAACCAAACCAAACGCACAGCCCCTGGCTCCGTGATGACTCAGCGACCAGACAGGGCAGGTCCGACTCCCCAGGGGGTTTCCGAAACTCTTTAAGGCGGTGGAATAGCAAGCCTTCCTCCCAGGTTCAAATCCAGCCACTGCCCCTCACTCTGGGCTCCCCCCCCCCCACACTTTGGTCTCCTCATTCTTGTCATAGGACAGCTGGCTACCAGATGCAAATGTAGGAGATGACCTCACCCCTACCTCGATGCCACACACACACACACACACACACACACACACAATTATTTCTTATAGGGCTCTTCTGGGGATCCTCAGACTTTTTAAACAGGTTACCCGTTCACTGTCCCTCAGACTGTTGGAGAGACAGACTATAGTTTAAAAAAGAAACTATAAACACATTCACTGCAGGCCCGGATGAGTCCGCTGCAGGACAGCAGCGGCAGCAAGAACACCTGACAGGCCAGATAAATGTCCTCGGTGGGCCCTGGCCCACCATCTGTAGTTTGAAGACCCCTGCTAGGCTAGGCTAGACTCACCACCTAGCTCTGATGTGATCCAGCAGAATGTCGCTGCTCACCCATTGGTTCAAAGGAAGATCAGTTAGGCCAATGAAAAGCAGCCCTGAGACTTTGGTTGTAATGGCAGAAAGAGAGCTGCCTGCTGCCTCCTGGAAGGGAGGGAGGGAGCCCTCCAGGGAGAAATGGGGTGGGGTGGGGTGGGGGGGACGGGGACGCAGATGGAGCTGAGGTCTGACATGTTGCTCTGGATCTGGCCGTGCCTGAGGCTGGGCCCTCTAGACCCCTACAACCAGGGAGTCAATAAATTCTCTCGTTGTTTCATTTGGTCAAAAGCCAATGAGCAGCTTTCTTTTCTGCTTAAAAAATAATATTGCATTGCGGTTTTCGGCGAAAGCACAGTAAAGACAGGTTCCCGGGTAGAATTTCAGCACAAGGTGCTCAGGGACGCTAGTCCTTTTTCACCACATGACGGCATTCTTGCTACAGTGTTTGTTTCCAGCACTCTCCGTTCCCGGTTCCCACTACAGGTGAGTTCGTGGGATAGCTTCTGTTTAAGGTTTAAGGAGTATCTGAGAGGTGATGGGGTTCGGTTGAGTTGGTCTGAGAGGTCAGGACGCTTTTCAGAACTTGAGTTCAAGTTCAAGCCCCCAAACTGTTCTAGTAGGTTGATGCACCCTTGACCAAGAAGGCTGCAGCCGGTGGGACAAATATGGCCCACCACCTGTTTTGTTTTTAATAATATTGTATTGCATTTCGCAATGAAAAGATGTTCCCACTCAACCATTTCTGCACATCGTGTTGAACGACGTTGGTTTCACTCGCCTCTCGCAGAACCAACAGTGCATCCTTTTTTATGATCTTGCCATTTGGTCTACATTTTTTGCCACTCTGTCCAAGACCTTCTGTTGTGATCCCATTCCAAGTGGCCGGTGAGGGTAGCTGGGCACTATCTAGTTCTCCTGGTCTCAAGCTAGTGGAGGCTGGGATTCATGGGGCTTATTAGTCTTGGTTTCCATGAGTCTTTGGTTTTCTTCACTCCTCTTTGCCCTGAATGGAAAGAGGCCCATGGTTCTCTCTTAGATGGCCACTTGCAAACTTTTAAGACCCCAGATGTTACTCACCAAAATAGGATGCTGACCATGTCTTTATGAACTGCTTCCATAATTGTCCTACATGTTCCCCTCCCCTAGAAAAACGTATGCTTGCTGTATTCCAGGGGTCCTCAAACTTTTTTAAACAGAGGGCCAGTTCACTGTCCCTCAGACCATTGGAAGGCCAGACTACAATTAAAAAAACAACAACAGCAAAAAACTATGAACAAATTCACCATAGTTCTGGGATGAGTCGGCTGCTAAGCAGGATAGGCAGCGGCAGTAAAAACACCCGGTGGGCCGGATAAATGTCCTCGGTGGGCCGCATGTGGCCCGCGGGCCATGGTCTGAGGACGCCTGCTTGATGCTCTTTTTATGGTAGCCACCTTGTGGGAGGACATTGGCTCATTGTGGTTTTGATTTGCATCTCTCTGGTGGTGAAGGGTGCTGCATAACTTTCAAGTGTCTGCTGGTCAATTGAACGCTGTCTTTTTGCTCATCTTATGACTGGCTTGTCCTTTCGTTGTCAGAATTCAAGGTATATTTTTCTGACTAGATCCTTGTCAGCTCTATGGGTTCCAAAGATATCCTCCCAGCTGGTGACTCATCTTCTCACCTTTTTTTTTTTTGATCAAAGTCTTTTGATGGAGAAAAGTTTTTCGCTTTTAGGAGTCTGTCTACTTGTGTAAATATTTACAGCATTGGAAACTGGGTAGTGCAGTTCTTTTCGGCCCTGGGCTGTCACTATGACTTGGAAGGACTCACGTCAAGACCTATTTTGTCTTTTCCTGATTGCAATTTATTATTATTAATTTTTGTTTTTTGGGCATCACTGCCCTCTGGTGGTGGGAGTAGGAGGCCCAGCCTTTGCTCCTGTGGAGCTGGAATCGAACCTCCATCCCAGTGGGTCGCAGTCCCGCGCACAGCCACTACACCACCGGGGCTCAGCCATTATTATCATCATCATCATTATAGTAGAAAACTCACTGTGGAAATCCAGCCTTGGCATTGTTGTCCTTGCTTGTTCTTCTAAGAACTTCTAGTTTTCATTGGCACATGTAGGTACTTAATGAATTTGTTTGTGTATATGGTGTGAGACGTGGATTTTTATTTCTTTTTTTCCCCCTGAGAGTGGAAATCCAATTTCCCCAGCACCCTTTACTGAAGAGTACCTCCTACTCTGTTCTTCTTCAACAATGCTTAGCTCTTTGGAGCCTCCTGCTGTGCCAAATAAAGTTATGGGTTCTTTTTTCTTGTTTCTATAAAGAAAGCTGGTGGGATTTTTACCAGGATCGACTCAAGCCTGCAGATCATTTTGCGTGGTGCTGCCATCTTGACAATATTAAGTCTTCAATTCATGAACGTGGAACATCTTTCCATTTGTGTAAGCTTTCATTAATCTCTCCCAGCGGTGTTTGAGAGTTGCCATTTTATGAGTCCTTCACATCCCTGCTTGGAACGCTTCCTAAAAGGTTTACTCTCTGAGATGCCGTCGGGTTTTGAACTGTTACCTTCATCTTCCTTTCGGAATCCTCCTTGTTGGGTTAGAGAAGTCCCACTGAGTTTTGCTTCTTGACCTCACCCCCTCAACTTTGTGAAATCCCTTTATCCGTGCTAGAAGTGTGCTTGTGGCGCTTTGGGCTACATGATTGTATCATCCCTGAATCGAACTCATTTTCCTTTTCTCATTTTATGTCTCTTCCCACTCTTCTTGCTCACATGGATCATTGACTTTAAAGTACAGTTTTCCAGGGTGACGTTTTGAGCTGAGAGGTGTGTGGGTAGGGGCTGCAGTCAGTTCTCTGTGCCCTGACATGGACACTGGTCAGTCGGACACTGTCCTCAGCCCTGCTCATCGAGCCTTTCGTGGCAGCCACTGTATCGATGCCTCTGTCCAGCCGATTCCTCTTTTTCGCCATCCTTGCCCTGTACCAAATACGATGTCCTTTTCCAGGGACTGGAATCTTCGCATCCCATGTTCAAATTTGCCAACTCGGCTTCTAAGGAGCATTCTGGCTGTACTACTTCTGGGACAGAAGTTCTTGCTCTTCTGGTGGTCTGCGCACCTCACAACATCCTTCATCCACACCATGATCCCAATAAATACATCGACTTTCCGCCAGGCTTTCTTCTGCGCTGCCCGGTCTTCATACGCATACGAGGTGATTAAAAACGCTTTGGCTTAGGGCAGGCGCTTCTTAGTCTTCAGCGTGTGGTCCACTTATAAAGCTTTCTGTTTTCTTTGCATTGGGCTGTCACCCACACAGAAGGCGAGAGAGTCTTTGCTCGTGCTCGGTCAGTGCTCAAAGTTCGACTCACTTTTAGCCAGCAGGACTGGGTCGCCTGCACACCGCGTGTTCTTAATGCCCCCTCCTCTAATCCGGATGCCACGTTCTTCTGCCCACAGTACCGCCTCTCAGCTCATTTGCTCAGCACACAGACTGAAGAGATATAATGAGAAGGGGCAACCCTGACACAGTCCTTGGCAGATTTTAAATCCTGTACTATCCATCACCTTGTTCTGTTTGACTGTCCGTCTCTTGGTCCACTTGCGTCCCAAGACTACAGAGTCCACAAGAGTACAAGGAAGTGTTCCGAAATTAGCATCTTGTGGTCCACACAGTCAGATGCTTTCATGCCGTGTCAATCAAAACGCAAGTAGATCGCTTGCTGGCCTCCTGCACTTCAGCCACACTCGCTCCGACGTCAGCAACGCTGGCCCTCATTCCACGTCCTCTTCTGAATCTGGCTTGACTGCCTGGCAGCTTCCCGTTGATGTCCTGCAGCCACTGCTTAAAAAAATCATCCTCAGCAAAATGTTACGTCCGTGAGATGCTGAGGGATGTTCAATAATCTCCTTGCTCTGCTGGGTCCTCTAAGGAACCTTGGTGGCCTAGTGGGTCATACGCTGGACCGCTAACCCCAGGACAGCAAGCAGAATCCACGGGCTGTTCCAGGGAGAATGACGAGACTGTCTGCTGCCATAAACATGCACAGACGCCCGCAGGAACACTTCTCCTCTGTCCCATAGTCAGAATGGACTCCACGGTAGTGATTTCAACGTGGTTTGTTTTTTTAAGTTTATTGAGCCACCTCTCTTTGGAATGGGCACAAATACGGATCTCCTTCAGTCGGTTGGTCAGGTAGTCATCTTCCAATGTCCTAGACATAGACTCGTGACAGCTGCTAGTGCCTCCACCGGTTGAAACCTTTCTGTCCATATCCCGTCAATCCCTTGATTTTTGCCAGTGCCTTCAGGACCGCTTGTATTTCTTCCTTCAGGACTATCAGTTCTTCATCGTATGCTGAAGGGGTGAATGTTGATTCTTTGGGGCACTCTACCTATCTCTTTCATTTTCTTTGACGGCTCCTTTCCTCCAATGATAAAACTTGAGACTTGGTTTTTGTTTCTTTGTTTGTTTTTTGCCTCCATTCTTTCAGCTTGAGCTAGGTTGAGCAGGTTCTTCCCTTTGGGCGTTCTAGCTCCAGATCCTGCACATTTCGCTGCAAGGCTTTCCCCTGTCTTCTCGCGCTGTCTTTTGAAATTTTCCGGTCAGTTCTTGTACTTCGTCATTTCTTCCATGGATGTATTTGCTCTGCTTCCGAGAACAGATTTCAGAGTCTGTTCTGACATCCACTTTGATGCTTTCTTTCTTTTTTCTCACTCTCTCATCTTTTTAATGATCTTTTCTTTCTTCTTGTCATCCTATAATTCCCCGGATCTCCTGTCATAAGTGCGCAATGTGTCGAATCTGTTGGGTATTTTGACACTTGTGGGCTTGCTTTTAATTTTTAAAGCTGAACTTGCTGTGTTAATCTGAGTAGACTAGAGAAACAAATTCATAGATACTCAAATGTGTATAAGAAAGAGCTTTATATACAAAAGCAATTGGATGTTGGGAAAACATCCCATCCCAGTCCAGATCAAGTCCATAAATCCAATATTAGCCCAGATGCCCAATACTAATCTATAAAGTCCTCTTCAGACTCATGAAACACATGCAATGACGCCTAATATAGGGTGACAGTCTTGGGGACCCAGTGGTGTTGCAAGCAAATCAGTGCTGGCAGGGGTCTCCAAGGGCTCCTCCAGCTCCAAGGATTGCATCCGGGTAGGTCCTTTTGTCTTCTCAGGAATGTCTCAGGAGGGAGTGGGCCTAAAGAGAACGTGTGCCTCCTGCCTCCAAGGAGGAAATACAGGAATTCCCAGAATGCTCAGGAGAAGGCCATGCACACACAGAGGCCTCACTGGCTATGACCCAATTGACAGACTAGTCTCCACCCCTTCATTCTTAATCCTCTCATGTTCCAAACTGACACCAGATTTGTGACTACCACAGACAACCTCTTGTGAATTTGACGCTGTCACATAAGTCTTTAGTCATACCTATATTTTTTAAACAAGCAATAATAAAATCACACCTGTACCTAATAGGATAAAGTTAAATACATGCAATTCAACATGTGCCACATTTACACATGGGATTCTATAAGTGAACAAAACAAAAACATCCCATGCCTACCAATCGCCCCTAAGTAACACCTACAGACCTCAACCCTATAATTCTTTGAATTTATTCCCCCACCTATGAAAGTTTGTAAGACAACCACTTCTTGCCTTTCTCCTTCCAATTTTGGGTATCCGATTTCTATACTGCCCACTTACATCAACTCACTGCTCTGTGCAGACAATCATTTTCATTTGGCGTGCAGAATCTTCATTCCAGTTGGAATCTTGTGAAGTCTGCACCCATAAGCAAAATCCAATCCGGACAAGCCATTCATAAAGTCTGCAACAATATACACCAGTTCACAGATTAAAATATCCTCTCTTTGTCTGGCTGCGTTCTGGTCAACTCATCGTGGGCTGCCTCATTTAGCCTCGCCAGGGTGTCCATTAGTCACCTTGCCTTTAGATCGTGGCCCCATCACAAATTCTCAACAAGCCTCGCCTCCTTGTGCTAGGTCATGAGCTCCCGAGCAGTCAACCCACTCTCATCTTCTCTAGTTCATGTGAACCAAGTCCACAGGTATCGGTGGCCAGATCTTCATTGATGCATTTCTCCCACTTCTCCCAATTCAACAAGTGGATCCAGGGGGTCACCTAGCCAGCAATGCAGCCTGCCCACAAGCTTCCTTTAGCGTTCAGTCCTAGAGCCGAGAGTTTCTTCAGGGATTCAGATTTTTTTTCATGTTTCTGACAGAAACCACTAGTTCAAAATTCAAATATCTAAAGTGTTCTTTTTTTTTGGGGGGGGGGCAATCACTGCTCTCCAGTGGTGGGAGTAGGAGGCCCAGCCCCACTGCTGGAATTGAACCTCCGTCCCAGTGGGCCGCAGTCCCGCGCACAACTACTACGCCACCGGGGCTCAGCCCCTGTTCCTTTTTCTGCAATCTGTCAACAATCTCCAGGCAAATCTCGGAATGGAAATGTTTCGAGTGCTCCAAAACACTGGGTGTAGCTAAACTCTTCAGTCTTCTTTGCAGACATACCCTAACCCATTTATTGATCAAATTTTAAGGGCTCCAGGCAAGTGGACTTACAAGCTCTCTATTTTCTTCTTAAAAATCATTTTATTGGAGACTCTTACAGCTCTTATCACAATCCATACATACCTCTATTGTGTTAAGCACATTCGTACATTTATTGCCGCTATCATTTTCAAAACATTTTCTTTCGATTTGAAGCTTTGGTATCGGCTCCTCATTTTTTCCCCTCCCTCCTCCACTCTCTCTCCCTCATGAATTCTTGATAAATCATAGATTGTTACTAATTTTTCATGTCTTACACTGACCGATGTCTTCCTTCACCCACTTTTCTGTACTCCAGTTCCCTGAGAGGAGGTTATAGTAGATCACTGGGATCCGATCCCCCTTTCTCTTCCCATCTTCCCCTTCTCCTCCTGGTATCGCTACTCTCATTATCGGTCCCAAGGGGTTTATCTGTCCTGGATTCCCTGTGCTTCCAATTCTTATCTGTACCCATGTACATGCTCTGCTCTAGCCGGATTTGTAGGGTAGAATTGGGATCACGACAGTGGGGGGAGGAAGCATTGAAGAACTAGAGGAAAGCTGTTTGTTTCATCGTTGCTCCCCTGCACCCTGACTGGCTTATCTCGTCCTTGTGACCCTTCTGTCAGGGGATGTCCAATTGTTTACAGATGGGTTTGGGTCTCCACTCCAGGCTCCCCCTCATCCATATTGATATAATTTTCTGTGCTGGGTCTTTGATGCCTGATACCCGATCCCATCGACACTCGTGATCACACAGGCTGGTGGACTTCGTCCATGTGGACTTTGTTGCTTCTCACCTAGAAGGCTGCTCGCTTATCTTCAAGCCTTTAAGACCCCAAACGCTATATCTTGTGATGGCTGAGCACCTTCACCCTTCTTCACCACATTTGCTATGCATCCATTTTGTCTTCAGTGATCTTGTGGGGAAGGTGAGCATCATGGAATGTCAGGTTATTAGGACAAAGTGTTCTTGCCTTGAGAGAGTACTTGAGTAGAGGCCCAATGTCTGTCTGCTACCTATGGATACTTTATATATATATATATACATATATATATTTCCCTATCATTATATGTGAATATAATTACATATTACATGCCTGCATTTAGACCTCTATAAATACCCTTTGCCTCCTAGTTTTTCCCTCTCTTTCCTTTTACTTTCCTCTTGTCCCACTATCATGTTCGGCCTTCATTTGGGTTTCAGTAATTTCTTTTGGTTACATTGCCCTTGATCAAGCCCTGGCAGGCATCCTATACCCTCCCACCATTGATTTTAGATTACTTGTTGTTCCCTTGTCCCTAGGTTTATTAACACTCACTTCCTTTTCCCTGCCTCCCCCTCTCGCATGTACCCCCAGTCATAGGTCCTGTTGTTGTTTTCACCTCTGGATTGCTTATCCTGCCTATCTTATCTAGATAAACTTGCAGAGACAATAATAAGCACAAAAACAAGGCAAAGGGAAACAAAACAATAAAATCAAAACAAATCAAAAAAGAGAAAAGCCTATCAAGAGTTCCAGGTCTGCTTGTTGACCTTTAGGAGTGTTTTCCAGTCGAGTCTGCTGGGGTGTCACACCCTGGCCCTAAAGTCTATTTTTGGTATTCCTGGGGACTTCATTGTTCTGCTCCCTTTGTTGCACCCCAGAAGCATTTCTACCAGGTGTGGTTAGGTCAGGCCAGGCACGACTCCCACACCGTGCCTCCAGTGTTGTCTCGCGCCGTGATATGGGCCGGTGAGGGATGTCTTGTCTCGTGATGGGGCCGGCCCTATGGTCCTCTGTGCAGTGGCTGCTCTGAGCAGAAATGTCATCGTTGGGGCTTGGTGGATCCCTTTACCTTCCTTTCTATCACGGACACCATCATTTCCAATGACTGGTCTTTCCTCGAGAGAAGCCCTGCTGGCTTCTAACCTCAGTGTCAGCTGTTCAAATCCTCAGGATGACACTGTCTGCTCCTGTAAAGATTGACAACTTCACAAACCCACAGGAGACATCCCATTCTGTCCTATAGGGTCTCTATGAGTTTGGCGTCAAATTGATGACAACAACTTTAGTTTGTAGTTTGAGATCGTTCCTCTTTTGTTCCAACTTTTGCATTACAGTCATCAATAATTATGAGTGCGTCTTGATCACATGTTTGACCAGTTTCAGACTAAAGAAATCTGCAGAATTCTCCAGCTTCTTCATCATTGGCTTTAGCAGTTGGGGCATACATTTGAATCATAGTTGTATTAACTGGTCTTCCTTGTAGGCATAAAGATACTATTGTACTTCGTAATAGATCTTGACATATTCCTTTGGGGGGGCATCACTGCCCTCTGGTGGGAGTTGGAGGCCCAGCCTTGCTCCTGGAGAGCTGCTGCTGGATTTGAACCACCAGACATGTTCCTTTTGATGGCATTTCTCTTGAATGTGTGATCCTCAGCATAGTGGCTGACTCTGCTAACAACAAAGTAGGCACCTTGGAACTACCAGCTGCTCTTATGGGAGACAGATGAGGCTTTCTGTCCCTGTAAAGATTTACAGTCTCAGGACACAGAAGGGCAGTTCTCCTTGTCCTATAAGGTCACTATGGGTCAACAATGAGTTGATGTAAGTGAGTGAGCAGAATCAACCCTCTTTAAACCCAATCCAGAATGGCCATTGCCAGTCCATTACGGCTGACACCGCGATCAATCCATCATGCCGGGTCAAGTGGAGAGGCAGTGAAAAAGAAGACCTTTGACAAGGTGGACCGACACACCGGCTGCCACCGTGAGCTTGAAGGTAAGAGCGGTTGTGAGGATGGTGTGGGACCACCATTGCACATGATGAGCTGGAACAGACTCCCTGGCACCTAGCACCACCACCAAATGCCAAGGATACCCATCCTTAGGCCTCCCATTTCATTGCTGACAACTTCCAGCTTTCCGAGGTTCATCCATTTCACATTCCGGTTATCAAGACATATTTGCAGCAGTTTCTTCTCATTTGGAGTTGTGACCCTTCAGCAAACGGAAGTCCTGAAAGGCTCCATCCGCCCTGCCATTAAAGTTGACAGGAGGAAGCTCTTCCTGACTTTTGTTGGGTGTCTTCCACCCCAAGGGCCTCCTCTTCTGACCCTCTAAAAGACAGTGCTCACCTGCAGTCCATCAGGTGTCCAGTGAGGAATCCTCAGAGGTGAGCCACCTATTCCTTCCTCCTCGTCTCTTCTTCGTTTCACGCTCCATTGAAACCTGTCCACCGCGAGCACCCCGGCTGGCACCAGAAATGCCACAGGTGTAACTTCCAGCGTCACAGCAATAAGCAAGGCACTGCTCTTCAACCCAGTGACCGGCGATCGAGGGGGCCAAGAGGCCAGTAGTTAAAAAGGCAGTTTCAGGGGAGAGTTTCTGTTTGGGGTTTAAGAGGGATCTAAGAACTGTAGTCTCATTTCCAGTCTCATGGCATCAAGCAAGACTAGATTGTATGAGAATATAAAGTTTGTTCCACAGTTTTCTCCTTTTTAAAAATCAGGACCCATCTATGTTGGCCCTGATCAGAATATTTGGTAGTGGTCTCTGAGCACCATCTAGTCCTAGAAGAGGCTGTGGTTTATGGAGTGGGGAGCGGGGTAGGGGTGGGAAAGGGGGGAATCCAATGCCTTCATTGATTTTTGGATTACAGTGGCCCATAGCTGTATCTTAGATGGCCACTTATAAGGTTCTCGGACCCCAGACACTGGTCCCCAAACGAGGATGTACAACAGTGGTTCTCAACCTTCCTAATGCCATGATCCTTTAATACGGGTCCTCATGTTGTGGTGACACCCCCCCATCCCATTATAAAATTGTTTTCGTGGCTACTTTGTAACTGTAATTTTCTTACTGTTATGAATTGGGCAACCCCTGTGAAAGGGTCATTTGACCCCCCAAAGGGGTCACCACCCCCAAGTTGAGAATCACTGATGTAGAAGGTAATGGACTCTGTTAGGGTCTGAATTGACGGAACTGACCCACAAGATTATAGCTGGAGGTCATCAAACCAAGAGACCTTGACGTGACCGGTTCTATCTAAGATCTATCCCGAGGTCTACCTCCCTTTTGTGACTTCTTGTCTGCCATCACCCGGCATTGTAAATAAAGTTTTATTGGCACACAGCCATGCCCACTCATTTTGACCTGGCAAGGGGGCAGAATTACACGTGCTGTATGTTTGTTACCCACCCTGGTCTGTCAGTTTGTCAGGCAAAGACAGCGCACCACATCCAACTATGGGGAGCTGCAGGTGGAGGGGCTTTGTTTGCATGAACTGGGCTACCTTGGAGGCATGTGGATGTTATCCTATCGCTGACAACAACGTACTTCAGCATGGATCTTTTTTTTTTTTTTTTTGGCTGGCATCCCTGCCCTGGTGGGAGTAGGCAGCATAGACCTTGAAGTGCCCTTTTGGACACGAACGCGTGCAGTTCAATGCACTGTATCATATGACTTTCTAGTGAAAGCCTTTTTCACTCCCACCAAAGGAGCTTGGTTTTCCTGAAGGGTCTGGGCAATTCTGCAAGCAGATTCTGATGGGCTTGTCTGAGTCCGCTGTGTGTGCTTCTTGACCAGGCTTTGTTCCGGTTGCCGGCCGGCCGGCTCAGTATGAAATCAGCCCTCTCAGAAGCAGGAAGAGCCAGGAGGGTGTCCTTTGGACCTTGAGATCCTTGCCCACGGAACCCGCCGGAGCCTGGAGCCAGCAGGCTTTTTACATCAGAGAAGCAGCAGCACAGCCAGGAGCCAGTGTGACGGGCTGCCCAGCCCACAGAGCGAGTGGAGCAGAGTCTTCGGGGGCAGGAGGCTGGCTTGTGGAGTGGGGTGCCTCTGGCCACTGCACTGTAAGAGTTCAGTGGGACTGGAGCTGGGTGCGGCAGAGTGGCATGCCCTTTGGGCATTTGGCAACCCCGAACAGGGCAGGGGCCAGGCTCCGGGCCAGGGCGAGGCCTCCCGTGGGCATGGCAGGAAAGAAAGTGTCCCGTCTGAATCTGTATCTGGAGTGATTTTGTAACCTGCCTACTCCCCTGAGAAGCCCCGTCATTGAGATCAGTGTCTGTCTATTCTGCATGGTCATTGCCTGTTCTGTCGGAGCCAGCTAAGAAGCAAAGAGTGCCTTGGGAGGGAGGGAGGGAGGGTGGGAGCACGAGGCATGTCTGACCTCAGCCTCAGAGAAACCAGCTTTAGGCACTGCTGACGCGCAGTGGGCCTGACCTCCCCCTTATGCGGGAGGTCACAGCCCACCCACCCCCACCCTCACACACGTCCTTCATCATGTTTTACAATGGGCATCAGGAGTAGGTGTGTGCCACGTCTCCTGACTCACGGAAACAGAGACCTTTCTAAGAGGAAGAGGCATGGCGCGGAACCCTTTTGCTTCCTAGATGGCTACCTTGGTTGTTGGTAGCTGGAAGGGCTGAACAGAACGTAGGAAAGGACGTTCTGCAGCTGAAGGAGAAGAGCAGCTTCTGGGACTAAAGCATGGCCGGTTTAGCAAGATGACTAATAGGCGATCAGGAAGGCGACGTGGAGGCCCAAAGCCAATCTGTAAGAAATTGGACTTCCCCTTACAGAAGAGTTATGGAGAGAAGACGGGCCAGTCAGGGTGCAGTGTCGCATCGGTGAAACAGACAGCTTTCCTCTGGTTCTTCAATGCTTCCTCGCCCACAACGTTCATGACCCTAATTCTACCTTAGAAACCTGGCTAGACCAGAGGATGTACATAGGTACAGATAAAAGCTGGAAACACAGCATATATAGGACAGATAAACTCCTTGGAACCAAGATTGAGAGTAGCCCCACCAGGAGGCGAAGGGGAAGATGGGGGAAGAAAGGGGAAACAGATCACAACGACCTACCTATAACCCCCTCCCAGGGGGATGGACAACAGACAAGGGGGAGGGGGGAGACACCAGCTAGAGCAAGACATGAAAAAATAATGATTTGTCAATTTCAAGGGTTCATGAGGAGCTGATAGCAAGGGCTCAAGCAGAAAGAAAATGCTTTGAAAACGACGATGGCAACATATGTACAAATGTACTTGAGACAATGCATGTGTGTGTGGATTGTGATGAGTTGTATGAGCCCCAATAAAATGATTTAAAAAGGAAGAAAGAAAACATTAAAATAAAAAAATAGGGGGCTGAGCCCCGATGGCGTAGTGGTTGTGCGCAGGACTGCGGCCCACTGGGACGGAGGTTCAATTCCAAAAGTGGGGCTGGGCCTCCTACTCCCACCGCCGGAGAGCAGTGATGCCCCCCCCCCAAAAAAAAAAATAGGTGACCAGGGCTCGCTTCATGGGATGGTACCAAACCACAACAAGACTTACAGGAGCCCAAAGTCAAATGCACTTCCATAGACAGCCTGTCCAGGAATGGAGAAGAGAAGCTGATATACGGGTTTTGTTTGTTTTGTTTTGTTTTGTTTTGTTTGTGGCATCACTGCCCTGGTGAGAGTAGGAAGCCCAGCCTTGCTCCTGGAGAGCTGCTGCTGGATTTGAACTGTCAACCCTGTGGGCCGCAGTCCTGCACTAGGCCACCGGGGCTCAGCCATGATATATGGGTCTTATAAAGAGTGCAGAATTATGTGTTTATCAGACTGCACTATGGCTATTGAATAGCTCTGTTATAGTAAAATAGGTCTGCTTGTAGGATGGAATCAATGTGATTTGTCATGATCACAGAGAACTGGTAAAGCCACTTCGGGGCTATCCTTGCTGTGATATGCTGAAGGGGGAGGTAGGCATCCCCTAGAAGAAAGAGTGTTGATTTTCTTCCAGAAGCCTATGTCGAGCTGGGGACTTAGGGGGGAAACCTGAGTGCTCCCCAGAACTGTTGAGAGCACAGGAGACCCACATGTGAAGGGAGGATCTTGCGTGTTGGGCCCAGGAGGAATGAAACAGGATGGGACTGTTTGGCTTTTCACATTCTGGAGCAAGCAGTTTGCCTTTGGGTGGACCTGTCTATGCAGGAAACATCTGTGTCCATCAGAGCAAACCTCCTACTAGGGCAAAACGTTAAAGGAAGTCTGCAAGAAAACAGCCTGTGCTGAGCCCTGGTGGCGTAGTGGTTGTGCGCAGGACTGCGGCCCACTGGGATGGAGGTTCGATTCCAGCTCCACGGAGCAAAGGCTGGGCCTCCTACTCCCACCACCTGAGGGCAATGATGCCTAAAAAAAAAAAAAGAAAAAGAAAACAGCCTGGTTGGCTGGCTGTGGTACCCACCTGACTCCACCTGCTGAGTGGGCAAGGGGGAAGCGCAGCGGTGAAGCGATGGGCTGACTTTGTATATGCTCCATTGCCAGTCGGTGACCTGGCCCAGAGGGGCCAGAGTCAGGAGAGGGAGGGCTGGCTGGTCTGCAGTGAGGGAGTTGCGTGGTTGCCTTTGCCTGTGAGAACCAATGTAGACCCTGGGGGCTAAAGCTGAGAGTGCAAAGGAGCCAGCTGGCCGCAAGGGCACGGTGTGCAGAGACCCCCAGCCCTGTAGCGGGTGCCCGATGGGCCTCTCATGAACGCCTAAGGCTGAGACGACCAGCACTCAACCGAATGAAGAGAGCGAAGCTTGAGACTGGGAGCTGGCGGCAGCCATTGCTGAAACTGCATGACTTGCTCTGGACTGGACTTTGTGTGTAGGTGTTCAGAGGGCCAAAGTTCCAACCAGAAGTCAAGACTCTTCACATCAGCGACGTTCTGTCTCAGAGCGCTGAGACCTAACAGACAAGCAAAAGAAAACGCTCTCGGTCCACATGCTGATTCCACCTCACAGCAGCTTTGTCGGACAGGGTGGACCTGCCCCTCTGGGACGAAGACGACCGGTAACTCTTTGGGAGAGTAAACGGTCTCCTCTTCCTCCCGGGAGCATCCGGTGGTTCTGCACCGCTGACCTTGCAGTTAGAAGTCTATTGCGGGCTGAGCCCCGGTGGCGTGGTGGTTGTGCGCGGGACTGCGGCCCACTGGGTTGGAGGTTCAAATCCAGCAGCAAGGCTGGGCCTCCTACTCCCACCACCAGAGGGCAGGGATGCCCCCCAAACCAAAAAACCAAAAAAAAAAAAAAAAAAAAAAAAGAAGTCTATTGCACTCTCCTCCGGGTTGATCAGGATGGACAATTTAGAAACTGGGTATCAAAAATAGGTGGAGCTAAAGGCATGAGTGACTGGCTGACTTCCAAGCTTATGCGATTAGGTTCACAAAAAGATGATTAGAAGGGGTGTCACTGATCTACTGTGACTATGACAAGGACTGGCAGAGTCAGGCTGGCCAGCAATGCCAATAATCACATAATATGGCTCTTTTGTTCAAGGCCTTTGTCACTCCTACCCAATGACCTTTGTCTTCCTGACAGGTATGAGTAAAAAGGTGGGGGAGGAGACTGAAAGGATTAGATGACTCAGCTGTGGGTAATGGTTAACAGGACTCCTTCTCATTACCATCCTACCAGGTATTAAAATTAGCCGCCTCAGAATCGGGGGTGGGGAGATCTCACTACTGACAAGAAAGAAGTAGAAAGAAGTCGGGGTGAAATGGATCTTTTTGATCCCAAGATCCCTGCACAAGGAACATGTGGGTCCAAGAGACAGCATTGAAAAGCAGGGAAGCAACAACAGCCGAACCAGGAGCCAGAGTTTGGGCCGGAATGGGAGGCTTCCCAGGCCCACAGAGCAAACGAAGCCGAGTGCTTTGGGGCAGGAGGCTGGTGTGGAGTGGGGTGCCTTGGGTTGAGGCATGCAGCAGAGTGGCATGTGCTTTGGGTATGCATAACCCCTCTAGAGCTTTGTCACACTGCCCAAGCAGGACAGAGGCCAGGCCAAGAGGCGGAGGGCCAGACAGAGGTCTGCCTGTGGCTTTGGCGAAGAAAAAAAAACTGTCCTGTCTTAACAAGGAGCTCTTGAGCAATTTTTTTTTTGTTTTTTGGGCATCACTGCCCCCTGGTGGTGGGAGTAGGAGGCCCAGCCTTTGCTCCCGTGGAGCTGGAATTGAACCTCCATCCCAGTGGGCCGCAGTCCCGCGCACAACCACTATGCCACCGGGGCTCAGCCCCTCTTGAGAAGTTTTTAAGCAGCGAATTTCCTTAATGAATCTCATAAATATGAGCATTGTCTGTGAGTTCCGTGTGGTTATTGTATGGATTATAGAAGCCAGCTGAAAAATAGAGAGGGCCTTGGGAGGACTGGTTGGAGCACGGGGACACGTCTAGAAGTCAGACTTTGGCGTTGCTGAGGTACAGTTTGACTTTCCTCCCCGCTTGTGTAAGAGGTCAGACACCACCCCTCACCTTTGTCATCACACCATACAATGCAACAGGCACGTGCATTTCAAATGAAAGGTATTTAAGCATGTCTCCGAGGTCAGGAGGCGAGTTATCTTGGTAATACGCTTGTCTTAAATCTCACTAAGATGCCTTTAAAAAAGTAAGGACAGTCAAGTCAGTGACTACCGAGGGAATCTTCGGGTCAGTTCCGTTTCAGGCAGAGGAATCAGCTTCTCGCTTAGAAGGTTATGGTAATTGGGGAGGTTTCCAATGAGTGATTCGGGTATATTTCCTCATAGGAGCGAAGATCATCACAGAGGCTTATGATGAAGTTTTAAGAAAATGGAAAAGTGCACGGTAAGTCAAAAGCCAGGAGAGCCGTGCCAGAGTTGTTGCTATTCTAGGCCTGACATCTGAGTTTCCTGGGGAAACCAAAGCACATCCACCCTCCAGCCCCGTGCTATCCCTTCAGACTCTTTTGGCTCCCTGAACTCAAAGAACATTGACAACACAATTTGGGAGGTGCACCACTGCCATTTCTAATGTCCCCTCTAAGAGGTCACTTAATTATTGGGGGTGAGTGGGGGGAGAGTTAGAAAGACGGAAACAACACTGACAGACATGTATGTAAAGTGACCAGACGTCCCGCTTTTGGCGGGACAGTCCCAATTTTAAACAATTTTCCCCACATCCCGTGGCGTATTTAAAAAGTTCCGACTTGGGGCTGAGCCCCGGTGGCGTAAGCTGTTGAGTGCGGGACTGTGGCCCGCGGGCTTGACGGTTCAAATCCAGTGGTGGCTCTCAGGAGCAGCACTGGGTAGTGCCCACGACCACCAGAGGCTGTGATGCCTTCAAACAAACAAACAGAACAAAACAAAAGTTCCGACTTTTGAAAAGAATGCATGACAAGGTAGGGAACGGCGGGAGAACAGTAAGGGAATACACCCCCTTTACCCCCGTGCCCCCCCCCCTTCAAATCAATGGTGTCCTGCTTTACCGGTGTTAAAATCTGGTCACTTTCTCGGAGACTTGGAGCTTTGGTTAAGACAGCTGCCTTGGCAGATGCACCATAGAATTCTTCTACCAAAAAATGTTTCTTTCTGCAAGAGCAGAGTAAACCAACACAAGAAAAGCCAAGTACCGGGAATCTCAGAAGTCAAAAAGAAAAAAAAAAGTGAACTAACCAAAAAAAAAAAAAAATCCTTGAAACTTCCACACCTCGAGGCCTTCCTGTGACTAAGGGGACAGCTCACCCAGATAGCATGAAAGGAATGCCCACAGACCCCACCCATTGCACCCTGGCCAAGGGGAGAACCTGCCAAGACAGCACTCTCCGGGTGTCCACTGCCATTTGCTTTTTAACGCTGTTTTGCTGTTTCTGTTATTCCTTTGTGCATCACTTTAGGAGCCCTGGGAGCACAGCGATGAGGCCTTGGGCTGCTAACTGCAAGGTGAGTGGTTCGAGACCATCAGCCAGGAACAAGGGAGGAAGTTGAAACTTGTCACTCTATCAAGAGTTACCGTCTCAACAACTCCCGGGGGGCCGTCTGCCCTTTCTTTGAGTTACTGTGAGTCCTCGTCAACGTGACAGCAATGAGTTTGGCTTTGGGTTTGGGGTTCACACCACTGGATGGAGGTAAGTAACCACTTGTCCATGACCCAGAGGTCCTCCCACCTCTAAGGGTCACCTCGTGGTATCACGGTGACTCACAGTCTCCGCTCACATGCAGAACCAGAGCAGGTTGGCACGAACACATGAGCAAATTACGGCGCCAAAAGGCCTTCCTGAGGAAGACAGGGACGTGAGTCTGCCATATGAAGCTCAAAAGAAGGATGTCTAGGTACTCTCGATGGAAGGGGAAAGAGATCGAAAGGTTACGGGAAAAACGAGGAAACACCCACACCCACAAAGAAATCCTGTTTGATACTGGGTTCTCTAGAGAAACAAAACCAGGACACTAGTAATTCTCTTTATATATTTATATACATAGAGGGATATATAAAAATAAGAAATAAACAGTTAACTAATGTATAAAGTAGTACAAATGGCTCGGTGCAACTCACTTGCGTGAGACAGCTAGTAGACTGGCAGTCCTTGGAGTCTTGAGGGCCGCCGAGCAGTCTCTCTGTAGAGCAATCCAGGCTATCTGGTCACAGGCAGCCAACAGCAAAGCAGGACACCAACAGTCAGCTGATGACAGAGTCCAACAGTCCCCAGCTCAAGAGATGTATATTCCAGGGGCGTGGCAAAGCAGGGCTTGAAGGAAACTCAACTCACAGCTCCACAGTCCACGATCCGGTGTCCCACAGGTAGTGTCGCTTAGAGATTGAGGCACAGGACGAACAAGGCAGCCGGCTGGTCCAAAGATCCAAGAGCAAGAGGGCAAGGGCGGGGCTCTCCCAGCCTTTTCTATCTCCGCCCTTCAATTGATCTCACCTGTGCTCATTGGCCATGTCGTCACAACAGATCTACCTACCTTCTTTGTCCATGTTGGCACAACAAGCCTGCCTATCACAGTTGGGGTTTGTGGGAAGGGAGGAAACAAGGAGAGAAAGCAGTGCAGTGACCCGTGTGAAGATCAATAATACCTACTGATCGTTACTGACTCCCCTTCAACCGACCATCAGCCTGAGAAGCTTCTGTGCATTTTCTTCCCTGGATGCCCCTGCCCCCATTCCCACCCACCCAGTAGTTTCACTGTGCTAGTCTGGGTGGACTAGAGAAACAAATCCAGGGGCACTCACATGTATAAGAACATCAAAGAGCAATTGTTCTTTAAGAAAACATCCCGGCCCATGTTACCCCATGTGTCAATACTAGTCCATAAATTCCTCTTTAGACTCATGCAGCCGTGTGATGATGCTGAATGCAGGAAGATCACAGGTTAGGAGGTGGAAAGTCATGTGGATCCAGTGGTGGTGGAAGCATCTCGACACTGGTGTGGGTCTCCACGTGGTGGCTCTGGCTGCATCCGTGTAGCTCCCTGTGACTTGTCAGCAGGAAGATGAATCAGAGAGTGTGTCTGGCTTCCAAAGGAGGTCACCGAGCTGTGGTGGACAGGCTAGGTTCCACCCCTTCACAAGTTGACAGGAGATTATGTAACTGCCACGCCCACCGTTGACTTCTCCAGCCTCCAGAGGCCCTGTCTGGAGAGCAGACTGAGTGCACAGCTTGGTGCAGACTTTCTCACTTGGCTCAAGCCACCCCTCCAAGGTATGCTTTCTCCTTTCTTTCTTCATCCTCTGCAGCCCACCCCCTCCCCATCCCCACCACCATGAACATGCGCCCCACTTCCCTCTGTGCAGTGCCCTCGTGCCCACACCAACACTGCCAAAGGATCAAGAATCCTCACCCAAATAATGTTTTCACGGTCGTTGTGTTTCCTTTTCCCCTCTTACTTCCTCTTACCTTGGGGGATCACCCCTCCCACCCCACCCCCCAACAGCGTGCATACTAACGCTGCACAGATCTATGATCACCCACCCCAACCAGGTTTGGGGAGTGTTGTTTTCTTCCAAACCAGGTGTTTTGTTTCCCCGCCCCCCCTCCTTCTTCTCCATGTACTCTCCTGAGAGCAAAGACCTGCCTCCATCCAGGCTGCAATTAGCAGCAGAACTCGGCATCACACCCAAGCCATGCCCCACGCCTTTCTCCCTCCTCTTCTTTGTCTCCTTGCTTTTTTCTTCATGTTGTATTTGTTTGTTTTTTTTGGGGGGGGGGGGCAATCACTGCCCTCTGGTGGTGGGAGTAGCAGCTCAGCCTTTGCTCCTGTGGAGCTGGAATGGAACCTCCATCCCAGTGGGCCGCAGTCCCGCACACAATCACCACGATGCCCCCCGGGGCTCAGCCCGCTTTTTTCTTCTTCTCTTTTTTGGCTTGACCTTTCCCCTTTAACCTTCCTTCTCCCTTTTCTTTTGTTATTTCCCCCTTCAACTCTGCTTCTCTTCTAAACAAACTTTCTATGTTTCATTGTCAATCATTTTATTGGGGCCTCTCACAGCTCCTATCACAATCCACACGTGCATCACTGTGCACAGCACATTTGGACAGAGGTTGCCATCGTTATTTTCCAAACATTTCCCTTCCACTTAGCCCTGGCTATCAGCTCATTTCCCCCCTTCCCCACCCTTTCTCCTTCCCTCCCTCATGAACCCTTGATAATTTGTTTTTCAAATGCTTTTCATGTCTTACACCGATCTCCTCTCTCTTCACCCACTTTGCTGCTGTCCATCACCTCAGGAGGGGGCTATATGTAGATCATTCCTTCTTCCTCCCCCACCTTCCCCTCCCCCTCCTGGGACGGATACTCTCCTCATTGGTCCTGAGGGGTTTAACTGTCCTGGATTCCCTGTGTTCCCAGCTCGTATCTGTACCGGTGTGCATGGTCTGGTTTAGCCGAATTTGTAGGTAGAATTGGATAAACCCTTTTCTTCGGTCTGATTAGTTGCTTACGCTTTCCTCCTGTCCCCCCCCCCCCCTTGTCCCAGTGGTTCTCAACCTTCCTTGTGCTGCCACCCTCGGACACAGTTCCTCAACTTGTGGTGACCCCTCCCCCCCCCCAACCATAAGATGATTGTTGTTGTTACTGCATCCCTGTCATTTTGCCTGTGAATCTGGCGACCCCTGTGAAAAGGTCGTTC
>PVJH01033762.1:0-21280 GCA_004026705.1 Nesogale talazaci | reverse complement strand
TTCTTATAAACTGAAAGTGACAGACATATGTACTCCCGGTTCATTCTAAGTCCATTGCAAAGTAATTCTTTGTTTGAACTCAATTGCATGTTAGCCTTTAATGAATACTCATTTGACCTAAGAAGAATGTGAAAAAGGTCAAAGAAAACCCAAGGATTTCTGAGCTCAATGTTCTTTCCCCACAACCTGCCAGTGGATAGGATACCTCACCCCTTTTCTTCTTTACAAGCTGTCACTTCCTTATCCACCTCCATAAAGTTTTTGATGGTTTTATTTGGAGCACTGCCATAGCCACTTCCAGCACTCCTACAAAAAATCCACCCCAACTCCCAAAAACTGCAACCACTCTTAATAAAAATAAAACAATGCAAGTGTCAGAGGGCCTCAGGGAGGATGTTTCCAACTGTAGAATGTGGGCCCTAGAAATGGAAAGTTTCAACTCTCTGACTTCCAAGTGATGTAAGACTGTGAGCTGAGAGTCCCTGGATTTTTGAGTGAACATCCAAAATTAGTGCAAAATCAGTCCAGAGTCATGAGTTCAGTAGAAAGGTACAGCAGAGCAGTGAGTAACAAATCAACAGTTACCAGAGGGGATGAATAAGAATAATAATATTTCAGGTTTTAAAGCAAAAGACACCCACTTGAGACATCCTGAATTAAAATAAGATCCATTCAGGCAACTAGTCCTCAAAATTTAGGGGATGACCATAGACACTGTTTTAAATGTCCCTTTACCAGGGGGTTCTGGTCTATCTGAAAGGTGAGCACTTCCAATCACAATGTCAACCTCTTCATTTGTACCTGGGCCCAGACCCCTGATAATTGCTCAGTGTTCCAAACCTTGGATATATTTCCTAGACCCAAGGATTGTCTCATTTGGGGAAATTGTTCATATTATTGACCATGAATCCATAATACCATTGCTAAGCATAATCTAAAGACCTAATTCTCATTCAGATTCCTTTCTCATTTCTCTGCCTAATAACAAAGGTTATTATCCCCAGATTTAGGGATGATCACACTCATTTTTTTCAATACTTTAATTTTTTTCAATACAACCGTATTTCAACAGTGTGAAATTCCAAACAGAAGGCTGTGGTCACCTGGAATTCTCAGGCCCAGACTTTGCACAGAATTGACCACTTTTTTTGCAACAAAGAATCATAGGATTCACCAACATCCACGGACTCAAGCAGAGGGCATTAACATTGATCATTTGAAGCTATTCGAGTTAATTTAGTTCTCAAATACAGACTAACCTTTATCATCATTTTAGCCAACTCCAAACTCATAGCTTATGTTGCTGCTTGATAGTTGAGCAGTTTAAATTCTACACTGCAATGTAGCTGCACCCTAGTCCAAGTCACCTTACTGTCTGAATGTGACTGCCATGGTCATCTCAGTTCATTTCATATCAGGGGTTGGTCAGGACTTCTCCAGTGTCATCTAATGACATAATTCCTCCACAGATAACTTTCCCCTCAGGTCTACTGACTATATCCTCAATGAGCTCATAAGTACTCGCTGAACTATCAAGAAATATTTTGGATTCAGATGTGCTGGGTTTGTTTTTCAGTGTGCCAACCATGGTGTGAGATTTGGTCAATCTTTTAATCAAGATGCACTAAGTACATTGAAATTATGAAATGTGCAAATGATAGACAAAATGACTCCCAGGAAAATACAATCCAACTTGCTCCAGTTGAGTTATTTTAAACAGGCATAAAACTTTGCAGCTTAAAATTCCAACTACTTTCTTTTTTGTCTTTCTGACTCTCTGATTTAGAGGCGGCATGGAGTCTAGGATTCCATTCCAGATCTTCTCTAGAGCCAGATTGAAAATCCCAACACACAACTGGAGCCTCTTCTTGTATGATGACTTTGCCTTAAGTCTGACAAGTTGCCCTGGCTGTGAGGTAGGAATGCATTCAAGGCTGAGAGCCAAGACTTTGTTCCTCCACTTGAATCTTCATTGGACTGAGCTTCCTCTGAACATGGTGCCTGAGTGTCTCCTGAAATTTATTGATTTCCATTGAAATTTAAATTAAGATTATGAAACTAAGTTATTTAAATAAACATGTTCTATAAGGTTATCAATATTTGGGGGGACTCTACAATTAATCACACAATGAAACTGTAGACAAGAATAAGAATAATGAAGTTTAAGGTTTTAAGCCAAAAGCCACATGGTTGAGATTCCACAATAAATTTCACCACAGGATGGGGACTCAAGACATCAGAGTAGGAAGATGGTTTCTTCTCTCACCACTGCATAGCATACTGACCCACATCTGGTTTAAGAGACTCTAGAGACAAAACAAATGAGCACAACATCTGGAAGATTTACAAGTCTTTGTCCAATCCCTCCAGCTGCACCTAGAGACAGTGAGGCAGGTGCTGAGAGAAAGCATTCTCCAAACTTCACGTTTCAGTAACTAAACTACTCAACTCTCAATTTTTCCCCCATGTAGAAGAAGAAACCAAAATATTTTTGGGAACCAGGTCCATGATTCCCAGGTCTATTTTCCAGAGGAAGACCTACATTTAAAGAAATATATCGTGAGACTCCATCTAATCGACCATATCGAAATTGGCATGTGTGCAGTCTTTGTAATACAGTTGAAAGGGGTTCATCTGGGATGAGAATGTTGACTGTTTCATCAGAGAACACAGTCCTCTGCATGACTGATCTATTCACCAAGACCAGGTCCTATTCTTCCAGGCCACAGAAAGTTAAGGGGAAGATAGTTGAGAAGGTAGACGTGGCTTACAATTTAGAATGACTTTAGAAATAAAGGCAGTGCTAGTCTACTCTCAGGAAATTATATACATGTATTTATGAGACACATAAATCCAAGTACATTTAAATTATCAGAAGCACATTTTTATCTTCTCTGTGATAGCCTGAAACCTATTAGATATTCAAAAAGTTAACCATCAGCTATAGCCAGCAATCTCACTGAATTCAGCCCCAAACAGCTCCAATTCAATGTTTACTGTAAATAGAAATAGATTTTGTGAGTCACTAAAACGAATTTTCTTCTACAATTACACTTCTATGTCTACTCAAGAGTCATTCTAATGTGGAAAGAGTACATGCCACCCTAAAGCAATTTACCTTTGACACAAAAACACGTTTCCATCCAGAATGTCATCATTAATAATGCTATAGCTCCCTAATCATTAATTACATACCAAATCTTATACTGAAGTATCTGAAATTCCTCAAATAAGTTTGTGTGTCACTAGATACTTGGGATATTAGTGATATCATAAAATATATTAGTAGCGAAGCCTCCAGAAGTAGGGTGAGCTGAAGACCAGACAAATGAAGATATTCTGGGTGAAACCAGATACAGTGGCTGACATTCTGTGGATTGGTGAAGGTGAAGAGACAATATGTGTCCTGAAGAACTGAATGATCCTGTTTGCCCCTAGAGATCTCCCTTAATCCCGAATTTTCATAGATTAATTTGTGTCTGCCTTGGTAATCAAGGGCTGAAGGTTCTGGAGGATAGATCAATACAAGATATTAGCATCCTCAGAATAAAGTACATTTGTGAATGAGTAGATGTGTTTGCAGATGTGATTCCAGAAAAGACAAAAAAAAGCCTAGGCCATCAAAGTTAGGAAAACCGCTAACACCACCCCCAACAAAAACAAAAACAAACTGTATCTTTGTAGAAAAAAATTCAATTACAAAAAAGCCTGACTGCCTAGATTTTGACTAAATGATTATCAGAATACCTCACAATGTTTGATGGAAAAATGTCCTGCTGGGTTTCCTTTACACAGCTTAGTTTGATTATTAAGTATTTACCTGAGCAGCATGTGAACTTTGATCCAGAGACCGTGGTCGAGTCATTTCTTGTCCTTTAAGATTGTTTATTGCTGTAGGACAGAATTCATTCTCCTGTTACAGTACAACTTTAGGCACAAGAATTACTATTTTTTGAATTAGGGAAATATTCCCTAGGGAAGCTGTGAGATTTATAAGAATCCCCAGATAAGGGCAGAAAATCAGCCTTGATGTATCAGCTGCAACTGGTTCCTGGGTTGCCTTGCTGTTGGGCCTTGAGCACCCCCTGGAGACCAGTGTTCTCCCTGCAAGAGAGGTTAGTGTCTGGACTCTCATGGACTTTCACTCACTGAGTGTCACTTGCACAGTAATACATTACCATGTCCTCAACTCTCATGCTGTCCATTTGAAGATAGAGTGTGTTCTTCACGGAGTTGATACAGTATTTGTAACAGCCATCACCACTAATGACTGCAACCGACTGCAGACCTTTTCCTGGAGCCTCGCAGATCGAGCTCACCCAGGACTCACTGGAAGTGAATCCAGATATTGCACAGGAGAGTCTTAGAGAAACCCCAGGCTTTCTCAGATTTCCCCCAGACTCCACCTGCTATACTTCACACTGAACACCTGCAAACACAGGCACCATGATCAGCTGTGACACATATAAACAAATACACACACAAAAATTTCTACAAAAATTGCCATGTAAAATGGCCAAAACGAAAACCAGGGTTGGTGCAAAATTCATCATGTGTTCTCTGCACTATTCCTTGGCCACAATGTTTAAACAGCAAAGATCCCAGAGACTGGGACTTTCCTCTGAGATCTCTCACATCAAGGGCTGTGGCCAGTTAATCAGCAGGTGAGAGCTGCAGTTGCATGCCCTCCTAGATAGAAGCAGATGGGTAGAGAATATGGACATGAGTTCTCCCTCAGATTCAGAGAAGCACAAGCACTCTCAAGGGAAAACACTGCTCCGAGACAGGTTCTTTATCAAGCATTGCTTTGATTGTTATATATAATCAGTTTTAAAAGTAGTTTTCACTGTATAAACCTTATATCACACATACATTGCATATTTGTGTTATGATAGCACACAATGCATCCCCTCTCATCCCATTTAAGAGGTAGATGAATATACATGATGATAGTAGTCAACTCTATTATCTGTTTCTTGATTGGAAACAGTATTATAGTCTTTCACCTTCCAAGGATTTTCCCCATCCCAGTGATATTTTTAAACCGTCGCTATCAAGTTATTCATAAAACATGTCCATGAAGCATGGGGAGTAGTTTCACCTTGCTGGGAGATTCTAGTCCCTATTCTCATAATCAGGAAAACTAGATATCACTTCCTCTTTTCAAAAGTCAGTTTTTGTTTCATCTGCATATTGTTGCGCTCCTTCTATTAAATTTAGCTTATTTTTTTATTTATTAATTCCTGCCCTCACCCTTGCCCTGCTACCCTTTGATACTGCACACTCAACTTTTCCTAGTCTCAATAGATGGAAATTGAGGGAATTAATTTCAGAGTTTCACTTCTGCATTGAACAGGTGGTTGTTGCTACACATTACCCCATAAGTCTCTTCAGTTGAATCTCATTGATTGCTATATTACACTTTCACTTTAGCTCAATTCAATACAACCTTTCAGGATGTAGAGATCATTAAATACATGTCATAGCTATTAATGATACAAATATCATTGTACATAAAACATGTAAGCATGTACACATAGCATTTTGTGTGTACATAGAATCTGCAGATGAGTTAATATTGCAATATCATTATTGCAGAAGAAGAAGCACCAACCTCTGAAATCTTATGGCTAAATGCTACATTTAATGAGATAGTGGCAGAAAGTCAAACCCATTCAGTATGAGCCTATCGAATGTCTTTCTTCTCAAAGTAGAAAATACCTTAAAGATGTGGTTCACAGTCAAATATTTGTGACTTTCATTAGCTGATGAAGCACCACTCAAAAGGAAAAGCACAGGGAGGAGTTGGATAAAGAATGCTACAGTGAGAGAACTGCACTGAGTGATCTGAACTAAAATGCATATGAATGACTAAATGTAACACTGATGATCTACTTTGTAACACTTCATCAGATTCTTAGTAAAAGTCATTTATTATCAGGGGGTAGCCAGCCTCCTGATGTACTCACAGCAAGGGTTCAACAGGCAGCTGTGCAATGATAATTATTATTTATTATAATAACGATATAGAGATTATGACAGAGAAAGAAAGAAAGCAACAATGAGAGTAAGACATACATGACATCAGGGTAACATGCTCACCTCTTCCCGGTATGGTGGTCAGCGTGGAGTTGGAGAGGAAGAAGGAACATTAATTTTCCCCGTTTAAGTAGCCTAACAGGGGACACATAATTTCTCTAGTCATTGGTCAGGACATGCCTTGAGCGGGGGCAGTCTAGAAGACTACAGGATGATAATGGCTTAGGGATGACTCATGACTAAGAGGAGAGGAATGTGATAAGGAGGGGCTTCAGACTCCCGGGGGTAGGCGAACAGGTTTACATTGTTAGGGGTCATTGACAATGACTCTTGAATCCCACCCATAGGCCTCCAGGAAGCAGATCACTATCCTAACTTGAGTCATGCGAAGCCCTCATAAAATTGGGAGTTTCAGTGAGAATGGCTAGCATATTAAATGTTGGTAAATTGCTTGCTTAATGTTTTAGAGTATAATAATTGTGGAAAAGTTCTGTCTTCATCCCACAATTTATGTGTAACATCTTATTGTTAATGAAGTCTTGGTTTATGTTCTAGATAATCATTTAAGTATTCAATAACTTATACAACTTATCAAACCTTCCAATAGTTTGTCCTGCCCACCCTGCTTTTTATCCCCTTTTCCCTCTTGAGAAATATCATCCCTCCCTTCACTCAATATAATACCTGTCTACTACTTTATTACTTTCCTTTCCTTCTTTGTCTTTCCTAGCTCTAGTAACCATCAGAATCCATTTCACAAAGAAACAAAAATAAAATGTCACAACCAATATAATGTTTATGGTCATATATGTACAACTTAGTAATTCTCCAATTCAAGGGGGAGGAAAAATGTTCCTGGCAAGAAATACCTCACCACACATGTGTCTGCTCCTGAGGCTGGTCCTTCTCCAGGAATATGGACTGATTGTGGTGTCACTAGAGACAGCACAGCTTGGGGAGAAAATTTCTGAAGGATTCATCACTCCTAAAACAGAATCCTGCACCTCTTCTTGGAACAGGTCAACTAGGGACAGAGGAAGTAATTAGTTATGACAAATAATAAACATCTCGTCCACAGAAACCAACTCTGGAGAACTGTGCACTCACAGAGAGAATATAGCACAAACAGAAGAATGCACACAGGGAAATCAGAATACTGGATAAATACAGAGTCAACAAGGTAGATAGATGCTCTAATTGCAACAATGAGATGAATAATATTTTATTTATATCTTTTCTAGAGGGATGAGCAGAGTTTGGTTGATTTTGATTGATTTATCTTGCTTGATTGATTTTGGATTTTGTCTTTTTTATTGTCTTGTTTTAGCTTTTGTCACAATATGATTTCCAAAGAAAATCAGAGTAGGTAGACAAGTGGACAAGCAGATAGATTCTGAGCTCCCACGTAATTCTTGTCCTAATCCAAGAGCAGATATTTCTTATAGCATAGACCTTCTAAATACTCATCTTCATGAAGAGATCACTAAATATAAAGATGATACAGAAAAGTGTGATAAAGAAAACAGAAGAGACAGATGGAGTCAAGGTATCAATTAATACAGTGTCTGGCATTTTAAAGACTTGTAGCAAACAAGTTGTAATCTAAATTAGTAATCTAAATCATAGAAGCCCAGCAGCTGATGTGATCCAAATAACTATAACAAAATCCAAATATGATGAAAGGAAATATCAGAGGTTAAATTTGGAATGCCTAATTTGTTAAACCACAGAGGAAGTGCATGTATATAAACAAGAACTAAATCAACGGTATACAGAGCAGAGAAGGGGTGGGGAGGGTGAGGGGAATTGGGGAATAAACAATGAATGTAGGAATGGGGATGGAACATTAGAACTGATTGTGATGATGCGGTATGCAACTTTTAAAATGTGATTTAACACTGGATGTGTATGACCTGTGAATATTATGTTAAGATTATTACTAAAAAAAGAAATAAAACTTGACCTGTGGTTATGATGGATGAAGGAAAAATAATTTTTTTTCTTAAGGAGCACTGAGTTTATGTTAACTGTGGTGGCATTATTTGGAAAAGGTTATCAATATTGATGGTACTACATGAAGACTATAATCATTGGCAATGAATTATACATGTGTAAATTGTTAAATTGGAGAAATTTTTATTGTGCATATGTTTGCCAGAATTAAAAAATAATGATAATTGCATGAATAAGAATTAGTTCAAGGAAGAAGAAAATGTTTTAAAATTGACTGTGGTGATAATTTTACAACTCTTTTTAATATAGTTGAAATAATGAATTAAATGATAGAGGTTTGTGTTAAGCTGGGTTTACTATGGGGAAAAAAATCCAGAGAAACTCATGTGTATAGGAAAGAGATTTCTTCCAAGAAGCAATTATACATAAAATAAACATCCCAGCCCAGTCCATATCAAGTCCAATATTTATCCATAAGTCAGTCAAAAGTCCATAAGTCCATCTTCAGATTCATGCAGCCACGTGCATTGATGCAGAATGCAGGAAGATCACAGTCCAATAGGGGGAAAGTCTTGTAGATCCAATTGTGGTGGACTCATCTGCAGAGTTCAGGCTTCCATGACCATGGCTTGAAGTATCTCATCACTGGGAAGGTGAAGTAGAGAGAGGGTGTGTGACACACCTCTGGGGAGAAAGAGAAAGAGGCCAGCGTTAAAGTCATTTTTCTCAGTCAGCCCCTTAGCAAGCTGCAATCTGATTGACAGGTTAAACTTCTCCCACATTATCTATGGGAGTCATGCTGTCACAAAAATGTCACATGCATGAAGTGCAAAAAAAAAAAACTGTTGAAAAAAAGAAAAATGCAAAGGACTTCCGGGAAGATGGCAACTGCGTGACATTCACCAGAGGGAATCAGCAGGAAATGAGCCTGGGGAAAGTGTCTGAAAGAAATTCAGCACTATCGGATCACTGGAGCAGCATCATAAAGATAAATAGACCCAGATTCCTGGGTTTTAAGAAGCTGGGAACTTTTGGTTTGCCACAGTGCAGCCCGGCTGGGGTTTGACCCACCACTGTCTGCCACTGTCTCTGCCCGAGCCGCGGCCGAGATAGTTTGAGCTGGCACAGGGCACTATCTCGTCAGAGTCGCAGCTTATTCAGAGCTGAAACTTACTGCCATGTGTGCAGGGCGGAGATTGAACCCTTGCTTCCTTGCACTAAAGGATTGGGCTCAACTGTGGGGCTGCTTTGGGTTCATTCGCTAATCTCTATCCCCCCAATTGATATTTGGTGCTTACTCCTGGTCTTTTCCAGTTTGGCTCACAGGCCAGACCCCTCCCCTTAGCCTAGGGAAATTATGCCTGCTACACCCAGCTGAGAGAGGTCCACCCTGTGCAGAGTAGCCCTAGAGTGGAGAAGCTCACCCACCCTCCCCCGCTGTGTATTTTCCACCCAATTCCTTACAGGGGAATTCCACTGGTGTCTTTGGGGAGAGTTCTTACATGTCCTCTGGAGGTCCATCTGAGGAATCCTCCTGACACCAACCTTGTGCTTTGTGCTTCCCAGGGCAATTCCAACATTGCTGGCCTGAATTCCAAGTTGCTGCAGGAACCACTGCCCCGCCTCCTCGCGATTTGCCTGATCGGGTGGTGCCACTTAATATTCACGGTGTTCTACTCAGGAGTAGGTAGCCCACTAGAATTCCGTGGCACTCCCCTTGTGATGGGCACCCCTACGTACCTCCTGCAGTGCCCGAGGCTGCTGTTAGCTGCACCATCCAAGCTCCTGGTGAGATCATGCAGTTCGGCACCAGCCCTGTGGGTCAAAAAAATCCAACCTTTAAATCCTGGGAAGATCACCCAACTTACCCTTCAAATAATGGGAACCTGGTTCACTAGGGAAAGAGAGAAGTCACAAGAGGATAAAGAGTTAGGCTAATTCTATAGTGGAATTAGTCACAGGGAGTTTGAAGACACATTCCTGTGAGTCTCCCTGAAAGGGCCAGTGCTCTTTGGCACCTGGTTCCTCAAAAACAACCCAACACAAAGAGAAATCATCCCCAACAACCTCAAGGAAAAAACAAGAGAAACAAAATGTAATGGCAGAAGATGCCATGAACCTAATGGCATGCTTAGAAGAAGCAGACATTGATATGCCTCAGAAGGACATTTTTAGAATGATGCTTGGAGTCATACATGATATGAGGGAAGCAATAGGGATAAATGATGAACTAATAGATGAGATGAAGTCCATACACCAAAGGGAAACTCAAGAGCTTAGGGAAGAGATAGCAGTGAACTGGGAGATGGCCAAGTGGAATTTAACATGCCTGAACAGATATCTAAGAAAATTATCAGAGAAACTGAAGAAAATGTAAGATCTATGCCTGATGCTATAAGAAGAAATAACATCAGAATTATTGGCCTACCAGAGGAAGACACAACAAAGAAGTCATCTGCAACAGAAGTCAGAGAATTCCTGGAGGAAAACTTTCCTAGCTTAATAAAGGTAAACCAGGCAACCATTCAGGAGGCTGAAAGAACACCAGCTTCACTGAATCCCAAGAAAGAGTCAGGAAAACACATCATAGTTAAGCTATCCAAATTTCAGGAAAAGGAGAAAATCATGAGAGCAGATAGGATAAAAAAATCGCATACAAAGTTTCCCAAATAAGAATATGCTCAGACCTATCAATGGACACTATGAAGAAGAGGAGAGAAGGAGTAATATATACCAAAAAATTGAAGGAAATAATGCAAATCCAAGAATACTCTACCCAGCCAAGTGATCAATCAAGCTAGATGGAGAAGTAAGAGTTTTTCCAGACAAGGAAAAACTCAAAATATACGTTACAAGAAACCCAGCCCTATAAGAGATCCTTGCTGATGCAGTATGAGCAGAACAGCACCCATCAAGCATAAATTAGAGAACATGAGATAGAAAAACCTGACCCAGAGGGCAGCAATGAGAAAACAGGCCTGAAAATAGGAATGTCTTAAAGGTGGAAAGAAATCAAGAAAGATGACTCCTCACGCACACACATCCCCAACACACTGAGAAGAAAAGGAGGTAGGGAAACTCTCAACACAAAAGTTAGGCAATGACATCACATATTCCACAGTTGGAGATAATAACCCTAAATATCAAAGTACTTAACTCAGAAATCAAAAGACTGGTTAGCAGACTGGCTTAGAAAACAAAACCCATCAATCTGCTGCCTTTTGGAGACATATCTCAAGGCTACAGAAAAAAAGAGGCTGAGAATCAAAGTCTGGATAAAGGCATACCAAGAAAATAACAATTGAAAAAAAAATCAGGGGTAGCAATCCAAATGTTGGATAAAATTGACCACAAAGTGCAAACCATAAAAAGAGACAAGGGAAGGGAATACTGAAGGGAAAGGTAGGCAATGAACCAATAAGCATTTTAAATACATATTCCCCTAATGAGAGATTCGCTGGATATGTAAACCAAATATTCCCAAAGATGTAAAAAGAAATCACAACCTCAACAATTATAGTGGGTGGCTTCAATACAACTCTCTGAGAAAGAAAGATCACAGAGAAAGAAACTCAACAAGGAGGCTAGAGATCTAAACACTACAAATATACAATTTGATTTGGTAGATATCTACAGAGTTTTTCACCCAAATAAAAAGCAGTTCACATTCTTTTCATCCCCATAGGGAACATATTTGAAGATAGCCCTCATGCTAGGATATAAGATGAATCTACATATATTTAAGCACATCGATGTCATACAGAACTCTGGAAATAAGCAAAAGGAAGAATAAGAGAACAAATCATTGGAGACTGAATAATTCTCTACTGCAAAAAGGAGTGTATAGTGACCCAGATCAAAGAGGAAATTAAAAAAATTCTACAAACCAATGAGAATGAAAACATGACATACCAAAACTTATGGGACATAGCAAAGGAAGTCTTCAGAGGAAGTTTCATAGCAATACATTCACAACTGAGAAAGGAAGAGCGTCTCATAAATGATATATTGGCACAGAACTTACAATGACTAGAGCACAGTCAGCAGGACAATCCCACTAATAGCACATGTAAAGAAATAATAAAAATCAGGGCTGAGATTCAAGAGACGGAAAGTAAAAAAAAATGGGAAAAAGTAATGCTGCTAAAAGTTGGCTCTTTGAAAGGATCAACAAAATTGACAAACCACTGGCAGACTTAATTTAAAAAAAGGAGGGAAAAATTTCAATAGGAAGAATGAGGAATAAAAGAGGGAACATCACAACTGACCCCAATGAAATCAAAAGGATAATTACATAGTACTACAAAGGACTATACTCCAATGAATTCACCAACTTGGAAGACATGGACTACTTCTTGGAAAAACAGTTCCTCCCTAGACTAATCCCCTTGGACTACAAGAATCTCAACAGACCCATAGCACTAGAAAAAATAGACAAGTTTATTAAGGGATTAGCAACAAAACAATCGCCTAGACCAGATGGATTTGCAGGAGAATTTTACCAAGCATTCAGAGACGAACTGACACCAATCCTACACAAACTCTTTCAAAACATAGAAAAAGAAGGCAAACTTCTGAACTCCTGTGATGAAGCTAGTATAACACTGATACCGAAACCAGGCAAAGATTCCACAAGAATTGAGACCTACAGACCAATGTCACTAATGAACATTGATGGAAAAATCCTTAATAAAATACTGGCCAATAGAATATAAAATAAATAATACAAACGATTCATCATGACCAAGTGGGGTTCATACCAGGGGTGCAGTATCATTCGTCACATTGACATGAAAAACTATAAGAACGACATGATAATATCAACAGATGCGGATACACCATGTGACGACATCCAACACCAATTCCTGTTTAAGACATTCAAGAAGCTAGGAATAGAAGGGAAAGTCCTCAAGGCAATACAAGCTATAAATTAAAAACCAATAGTCAATGTGATTGTCAATGGAAAAAAGACAAACACATCCCACTGAAAAAGGGGACCAGACAAGGATGACCTTTGTCTGGATTCTTATTCAATATAGTACTGGCGGTTTTAACTAACTGGGGAAACCCCTGCCAGCGCTGATATTCTGTACCCACTGACCTGTGACTTCATGAGTCGGAAGAAGACTTTACAGACTGGTATCGGGCATATTGGCTAGTATCAGACTTATGACTTTGAACTGGACTGGGTTGGGATGCTTTCTCAGTGATCCATTCCTTTTGTATATAAACCATTCCCTTATATCCATATTTGTGTCTATGAATTTGTTCCTCTAGTCTACCCTAATACATTTTAGTACCAGGAGTGGGGTTCGAACCCACGAGGATATATTAGCCCATGGCTCCGCGCTTCCAGGGCTCAGGTTCCATCAACAGCATCCAGTGGTGGCAGAAACAACTCATCACTGGCAGGGTTCCTGATAGGCAGTGTTGCTTAGAGGTCGAGGCACAGGACGAACAAAGTAGCTAGCTGGTCTGAAGATCCAAAAGCAAGAGAGAGGGTAGGACTCGCTGAGCCCTTCCTATCTCTGCCCTTCAATTCACCCTGTGTGTTATTGGCTGTGCTGTCACAACAGACCTACCAATCTTCTGTGGCCATGTTGGCATAACAAACCTACCCATCACACAGATGATATGATTTTATATATGAATAAATCCCAAAAGCTCCACAAAGGGAATATTGAAAATTATAGAGGACTATGGCAGAGTGGACACGATCAACAATAAAAATTCTATCAGACTGCTGTTCACATCAGATAAGACCACAGAAGTGGAGATAAAAAAGAAGTACCCTTCACAACAGCCATGCACAAATTGAAATATCTAGTGATGTGCCTGACTAAAAGAACAGAAGATCTATATGATGAAAACTATAAAACACTATTACAAAAAAAATCATCAAGAGTGACTTCAACAAATGGAAGAAGATCCAAATGGATTGGAAGACTCAATATAGTAAAGATGTCAGGTTTACCCAAGGAACTATATAAGTTTAATGCAATTCTGATACAAGTGCCCTCATCTTTCTTCAAAGAATTGGGGGGAAATGATTACCAACTTCATAGGGAGAGTTAAAAAAGACCAGAATTAGCCAAGATCTCCTCAAGAAGAAGGACACCATGGGAGGGCTTGCTTTACATGACTTTAGCGCATACTATACAGCCACTGTGGTCAAAACAGCATGGTATTGGCATAATGATAGATACTCAGACCAATGGAAAAGAATCGAATATCCTGAAATAAAAACATCAGCATACAGAGAACTGATGTTTGAGAAGTGTCCAAAACATATCAAATGGGAAGTAGATGCCCTTTTCAACAAGTGGTGCTGGAAAAAATGGATATCCACCTGTAGAAAAATGAAGCAGGACTCTTACCTCACTCCACACACTAGAATAAACTCAATGTAGATCCTAGACCTTAAAGTAAAACCCCAAACTATTAGAGCCTTCAAGGAGGGAATTGGGACCAACCGGAGAACTATGGCACAGGGATTACATAGGCTCTCAGATATAAGGAAGAACAAAAACACAGAGGAGGCACAAATAGACAAATGGAATATACTGAAGATAAAACACTTGTGTACATCAAAAAAATTCACCAGGAGAGTAATAAGGGAGCCCCTGGACTGGGAAAACATCTTTAGCAAAGGCAAATCAGATAAATGACCTATTACAGAAATTCAGAACACCCTGATAGCTTCCAAAAAGAGCAAACCTAACTGCCCACTGAGGAGGTGGGCAAAGGACATGAACAGGACATTTCATAGAGGCAGCAATCCGAATGGCCAATAAACATATAAGAAAATGTTCCTGATCATTAGCCATAAGTGAAATGCAAATCAGCAATGAAACCACCTAACACCTTCAAGGATAGCCCAATTGAAAAAATCAGAAAGCAATAAGTTTTGGAGAGACTGTGGGGAGATAAGAACTCTTATTGACTGCTGGTGGACCTGTAGGTATGTACAGCCACTAAGGAAATTGATTTGGTGATATCTAAAACAGGCAGAAATTGATCTGTAATACCCATACTGGGCATATACCCAGGAGAGGCAAGCAACAAACCACGACCAGACATCTGTGCTCCAATATTCATCACAGCACAGTTCACAATGGCAAAAAGTTGAGGGCAGCCTAAATTTCCATCAACTGATGAATGGATTCAAAAGCTGTGGTATATACATACAACAGAGTACTATACATAACTGTGTATAAAGCAGCGATGAACGCATGAAGGACATCACCATATGAAAAGAACTGGAGGAAATTGTGCTAAGTGAAGTTAGCCAAGTACAAATGGACTGGTATAGCATGAGTTCACTGAGGTAAACTTAATTTTTTAAAAAAAAATGCAAAAGGGGTATCGGGATTAAGCTAGTGTATACAGAAATGACTGGGGAGAGGCCCAGGTAGTAATAGCAGGGGCCAGACCAAATCCAGGACTACTTATGGTAGCCAAGTAGAGTGGGGGAACAGGGGTGGGGGGTGACAGGTGGGGCATATGGTGATGTGTAGAGAGGGAATGTGGTATTAACCCACCCAGGGGAGCATATTGTTTACATCTTCTCAGGGAAAGAGGGACCAACCTTAAACCCAGTGAAACAGGATGTGAATGCAGTGTGACCGCATGGAGTGGGGAACCAGTGGGGAACACAACCCCAACCGCAGCGACGCCGCCTCTCCAGCAGTGGAGTTTGCCTTGGAGGTCAGTACTGAAGCTGCAGCTAGGTGTGTGAGAGATGCCTGAGCCGAGCACATGAGAACAGATGAAGGAGAAGGAAAAGAGAATGGAGTGCATCCTGGTCCACCAAGCCTTCATATTCCCATTCAGAATAGCTGATGCACAAAGAGGATCATATGGTCGGCCCCACTATGAAACATGGCTACCCTCACTGACCCAAGATCTTTTGGGGTCCACAATGGAGAAACAGAGTCAGGATTACACCTTGTCTGCCACAACTACACCGTGGCAAAACATTAAGGATGTGCAACAGAGCATTGGAGTTCCAGATGGAGAACCAAGGATATACTTTAGGGCCCCATATGACACCCCATATGACTCAACGAGGGACACTCCTGGAGATCAATGAACAGACCTTGAACTATTTATAGATTTTTATATTGTCATTTTTACATGTATATAGAGTATTGTTTTTGTTGTTGTTGTTGTTGTTATCATTGTTTTATTTTCTTTGGTTGCTTCATTTTAAGATGTCTTTTTTTTTTGTACATATTGTTACCTCTGCAGGTCTATCTAGATCAGATAGGCAGGACAGTCTGGTGGCAAAAACAACGGGACTGATTGTTCTGGGGTAGGGGACATGGGAGAAGAAGAGGAGGGGGGAAAGAGGTGGTATTGACCAGCCCAGGGATAGAAGAATAGCAATTGATTCAAAATTAGTGACAAGGTGTATGGGATAAGACTGATAGGGATTGCTCAGGTAATGTAACAGAGTGAAAATACTGAAACCAAAATTGAGGTTGAGCATGATAGTCGGACAAGAGGAAAGTAAAAGGAAATAGATCAATGAACTGGGGGTAAAGGGCATTTATAGAGGTTTAAATACAGGCATGTACATAGGTGCATATATGTATATGTGTTGATGGATCAACGAGCATATACTTATAGGATTAGTAGTAGGACATCAGATGGGCATTGAACCTCCACTCAAGTATTTCCTCAGTGCGAGAACATTTTGTTCTATTAAATTGGCATTCCATGATGCTCACCTTCCCTGCACGATCACTGAAGACAAATGTGTGCATAAGCAAAGGTGGTGAAGAAAGCTGATGGTGCCTGGCTAACAAAAGATGTAGCATCTGAGGTCTTAAAGGTTTGAAAGTAAACAAGCAGCCATCTAGCTCAGAAGCAACAATGCCCACATCAATGAAGCACACCAGCTTGTAGGATCACGAGGTGTCAAAAGGATCATTTATCAGGCTTCAAGAACTAAAAAGCACAATATTGCATGCTCACTTTCCTGATATGATCACTGGCGACAAATGTGTGCATATGCAAATATGATGATGAAAACTGATGATACCTGGCTATCCAAAGATATAGCATCTGGGGTCTTAAAGGCTTGAGTAAACAAGGAGCCATCCAGCTCAGAAGCAACACAGCCCACAGAGGAGTATACCAGCCTCTGTGTTGAAGGTGTTGAAGGAATCTGATGTCAGTTATCAAAAAACTAAAATTATAACATTATAAATGAGAGGGAGTACAGATTGAGGACTCAAATCCCATCAATAGGTAAAGCAATATCCTCTTACAGAGGAGCTGCAGGGAGGAGATGAGCCTGTTAAAGTACAGTGTAATAACAATGAAATATGCAACTTTTCTCTAGTTCTCAAATGCTTCCTCCCACCCACTATCATCATCCCAATTCTACCAGACAAATCTAGCTAGACCAGGGATGTACACAGAAGTCGGAAACATGGGGAATTTAAGATAGATGATCCCTAAGGACTAGTGGTGGAAGTGGTGATACTGGCAAGGTGGAGGAAGGGTGGAATAGAAAGGGGGGACCAATTTCATGGATCTACATATAACCTCCTCTCTAGGGCACAGACAACAGGAAGTGCACGAAGGGACACATTGAACAGTGTACATATGAAAAAGTAATAACAATTCATAAATTATTAAGGTTTCATGGGGGAGGGAGGGAGAAAGGGAAATATTGGGAGCTGGTATTGGGGGCCTAGGTGGAGGGAGAATGTTTTGAGAGTGATGATGGCAACAAGTGCACAAATGTGGCCTGCATACAAGTGATGTGTGTATGGATCGTGATGGGAGTTCTATGAGCTCCAAATAAAATTATTCATTAAAAAAAACAGAGGGGGGGGGGCAAAGAGGAGCTTATACCAAGGGCTCAAGCAGAAAATATTTGGAAATGAATATGGCAATATGTGTACAAATATGCTTGGTACAAATGATGTATTGAATGTTATGAAAGCTGTAAGACCCCTCAATAAAATCATTGGAGATATATATGTGATACAAATAATAAACTATTACAAAAACAAAAAAATAAACTAATTAATTAAAAAGAAAACTGCATCTTGGTAAAGTAAGGGGCAAGTCATGAAAGAAAGACTTCAAGGTCTTTTATTGAAAGCGTGACTGCTACAATGAGCTTGAAAGTATCAATAGTGGAAGGTGATGCAGGCCCACACAACTTTTGTTCTGTTGTACACAGGGCTTTTGAGAGACATAATTGACTTAAGAGCATCTAAAATAACCAACTCTGAAGAAGGCAAATATTGGGAGCTGGTACTGGGGACCTAAGGGGAAGGAGGATATTTTTAGAGTGATGATGACAGCAAGTGTGCAAATGTGGTCTGCATACAATTGACGTGTGTATTGCTTGTGGTGGGAGTTGTATGAGCCCCCAATAAAATAATTCATATATATTTAAAAAAAACAAATATGAGTACCACAAACAAGGGATTTCCCCTAGAAAACAGGAAGAACATAGAGGAAGCCTGAGAGGATGATGTGTCCCGCCCTTTGCAAAGGCTCCTGGACATGAAGTCTGGTATGGTCCTGAGTACCACGTCCTGCACACTCTTTTCCTGCATATTCAGAGAGGTTTGTATCTGAGTTCACAGTGTCTTTTTGACACCGTGCCTCTAGCACAATAATATATGGCTGTGTCCTTAATGATCATAGAACTCAGTTGCAGGAAGAACTGGGTTTTGGCTGTGTACCCAGCGATAGAGACCCAGTCCTGAAAAACTGGGTTATTCTTGCAATCCCTATTCACTATCCCATCCATCCTTGTCCTTTCTGAGGTTGCTGGCAGATCCAGTTCCAGTAGTTACTACTGGTGACAGAGGCCCCAGAGACAGAGCTGGTGAGGGTCAGGGTCACTGAGGGCAGGCCTGGAACAGACTCCTGAAGTGTAGGCTCTGCAGGACACCTGGGGACAAGAAGAGTCATGGTGAGTAAGGCCCTCTAACATGCAAGTCCCTGTGATTCATGAATCCCAAGTCTGAGAGACACTCACCCAGGGTGCCTGTCAGCATGCAATGCAGGGTCCACAGTGTTTGCATGGCCATCTGGAGGCTGAAGACCACAACAGAGTCTCAGAGTAGGATAGTGATTTCTATGCTATCCACGAGGGAGATTTTCATATGGGGGGGGGGGTGCGTGGGAGGGGGATACAAGAGACTAAGCTGTACTGAGTCCCGGTGGCGTAGTGGTTGTACGCGGGACTGCGACCCACAAGGTTGTCAGTTCAAATCCAGCAGCACCTCTCCAGGAGCAAGGCTGGACCTCCTACTCCCACCAGGGGGCAGTGTTGCCCACAAAAACAAGAGGCTAAGCCAAGTGACACCCGCTGTGGCATCCTAGTGCCAGAAGCTAAATTTCAGGAAACTGCCAAACCAGATCTAAGTTGCTCTGCCTCTAGTGGAGGCTAATACACACTGTGATCTGTGATTGTGTTGGGGTTTCATGCCATGTGTATTGTGACCTCTCACAGGGACATATGAGGGGCTCATAAAGTGGAACATGCATAGGATATACAAAGTCCATTGCACACAGAAGAGGTCACCATATTTCTCCATGATGCATCCTGCCAGACAAGGAGGGAAGAATATGAGAACAGGGAATTTGTTTGGGGAACAAAGATAGCAAACTTAGAGGAAGGAAGGTTGTGTCACAAATGGAGATTATCTTGAGGTCTGGGATTCTCAGTAACTTCTCTTGTCTGTCACACCCTAATGGAATGCACACTGTGGGACAGTAGTGTGTATTGTCATACTGAACATTTCCTTCATGAAATATAGTGTCATTTATCTGGTTATCATTGGGATTACCAAACATAAGTTCAGCAGTTCAAAACCAACAGATGCACCATTGCATAATGTTAAGGCCACGTTTTCCCACAAAGATTTACAAAGAGTTCCCAAAGTCTCAATGGGGTCAATTATGAATCAATGAACAAAGTTGTAGTAGATGTTTTGGTTTTTTATTGGTGTGTGTGCAATTTTCCATTGATGTGTTCATCATTTGCATATTGAGAAATGTGAAAACTTTACATTTCTTAGGCCTGTGAAACACAATGTTTTATTTCAACTTATAAGTGCCATTACTTATTTTATTATAAATTTAAATACCTGTAGAATCTGTGTTTTGTTTTCCTGGGGCAATTTATATGCTAGCATTAATTTTTGTTCTTTCTATAAAACTTCCATTCACAAAATGCACTAGGAGGTTCCATACATGAAGCAAACCTCCACTGAATCCCTCTGACCAAAGTTCAGGCATGTGAATAGGCTTGTAATCAGACAAGGAGCATTATAAAGTAGGTCACAGAAGTTTAATTTAGTTAAAATGTGACCTCTTATAACTTTATCTCCATGCTGAGTCATTTTAAAGTTGCTTAGGTTAACAGAAAGGGGAATGGAGAATTGCAGGTTGATAAAATCACCAGTGAATTCCCTGTGACCATAGACCAGGATGTGATAAATGCTGTCATGCAGGTGCATTGGAAAGTAGGTTAGTGAAGATACACTTAGGTTAAAAATCAATATCTTATCATTTGATCTCCCTGTTAACACATTTTAAATTTATACTTGTTTAGAGTATAATCTTCTTTATGTCATTTGAGCAGTGTAAGGTGCCCCAAAGGCCCAAATCACTAAAATCTGTTAAAATGTGTTAAAGCAACAAAAAACAACCCGCTGAAAAGGTTGAAAAGCAATTGTATGTATGCCATCCTCACATCACTGTTTCTGCAGCATTGGAGCAAAGAAAACTCACAGATGCCCCAGGAACACCCTCCCTCGGCTTTGCTAGTGGCAACCGGGACAAAGATGGTGGCCGGCTACCTTGTCTCATGGAAGGCAAGCCCTCTCTTGCCCAGTTGAGGCACCAGGGGCAAATACCACACAAGTCCATCCAGACATGAAGGCCTCCAGAGTCTCCACTTTGATCACTTCACCAGCGGAAGCCAGGATCCCAAACAACAACAGCACCCTCTTTCATCCCCAGCACAGTGGCAGCCCCCCTCACGGTGGGGACAATCAAACCTGTCATGGCATGTCCCGGCTCCTGCACACACAGCAGCCCTGGTGCAATGGGGGCCTGGGCAGGACCCGTGCGTGAGTGCCCAGCAACAGACCACTGGGGAGACACGTGTTTAACCAGCAGGCAAAGCTGCATCACGAGACCCCTCCTCTGCTAGCTCAAATCTCCTGGTAAAGCATCAACTTCTTGGACCAACTTCTGGAGGACCTGGGAATTCAGCAGAATGCCCAGCCCTTGGGAAATCAGCAGG
>PVJH01033761.1:0-21270 GCA_004026705.1 Nesogale talazaci | reverse complement strand
CCAGGCTGGGGGTTCTTCTTATCCACATGTTCCTCCCAGACTTTTCCACCATCACAGTTGTGACTCCGTGCGTTGAAGAGATAAGAGATGCCCAGTCCTATGCTGTCCCGTGATCGTGAACTGCGGGGCTTGCTGTGGTCCACAGTGTTCATCGACTGTTTGCTTGTTTGTTTTTGGCATCACTGCCCTCTGGTGGTCATGGGAGCTACCCAGCCTTGCTGCTGCTGGATTTGAACCATCAAGCCAGTGGGCCGCGGTCCCGCACTCAACCGCTATGCCACCGGGGCTCAGCCTTGACTGCTTAGGTTTTTTTAAAGAAAGATTGCCAGGCCTTTCTTCTGCTTCTCCTGGAAGTGCTGCTGTACCCTATGCCACATCACGGCAACCTGCACAGACAGGGTGGTGGCTGCATAGGAGGTGTGTTTCCGGGACCAGCACACAGAAGACAAGAATTCTGTCACTGATCCATCAAGGACCTTCAAGAGAAGAGCTGGGGAACTATTCGTCCAAGTGGGAAGAACTGGGGGGAAACAAGGAACTTGGGTCTTCTTGTGCAAGAAGAGACTCAGGCCAGAGCTCTGAAAGCAATGCAAAGTCATGACGTGGCACCCCCCATTGCATTGTGCCCGGGGCTCTTCTGCCGGGTTTGAGGCAGTGCTGAGGCTACAGAAGGGGTCAGAGGCCCTGGTCCGTGAGCTGAGATCTGGGAGAGCATGGTAATTCCTTTTTCTGCCAATCCCTCGAGGCAAGGCTTGGTTAGGGCACCGTCTGGCAACCAGTGATAAATATTTTTATGCTTAGGGGAAACAATCAACCATCGATCTTCTATATGGGAGGCCGTTTCCTTTTATTTCAACCACACGGAATGGGGCCAAGCAATGAGCCGCTGCGAGAAAGAGATCAGCATGGAATTGTGAAATGGCTGGAGCTAAAAGCTGCGTTTAATAAAACCCCAGAAACAGATGCCCCAGAGCAGGGTACCTCTGTGTACTCTTCAAAAGAGGAATGGCCTCTTCGCAGATTGGAGAGATATCCGGGAGGAGAAGGGAGGGTCTTTGGTGGAAAGGATGACATGAAGGGGTGCACAGGGCCCTGGGGAAGCAGAAGGGCATTTAGGGAGACCTGGTGTGCTTTATCTCATTTGTCCCGTAAGAGTTGGTGAAGCATCACCTGCTGTGGACCAGGTGAGCACTGCCTCCCCCACCCCCTCCAAGCCAGGCAGGTCTAGCTTGCCCATTCATCTCTCTTGTCCTGCTTACAAACATTCCGTCCTTCCCATGTCACCTTCACAATTGTCTCCGTCCCCACACGCTATTGTTCTGTTATTTATTCGACGATTTACTTTTAATAGACTACCTTTTTAAACGGAAATGCCAGCCCGAGCTCTATCCACAATATCATGCATTTGAAGTGCCGGCTGCGTCCCCGTTCCCCCCCTCCCCCCGCCCTGTCGATATTAAAATAAATACATAATCATAGACCCAGCCCTAGCTGAGTTAATGCTATGGAAAATTGCCTCATGGCCTATCAGTGACATACACGCCCTGCTTTGGGAAACGTTCCCGTGTTGAAGGAGTCAGTGCTGCCGCCGACAAGAGAAAACCTCAAAGAACTGGTTTCAGGGGGACATAAGGTGATTTTTGCCTAATGCCAGTCTGGAGAGAGGCGATCTGAGGTGTAAAGTGACTACTTCAGGATGATAGAGACCCATGCTCCAGTGTAACCTGGCTTCTGTGCATGCCCATTCTCAAATTTGCCTCACGGTCCAAGGTGGCTGCTGGGACATCGGCTAGCACATCTGTATTCTGGGAGGCAGCTGGATGGGAAAGGGAGAGCAAAGTGAGGTTCCCAGTCAGGTCTCTTCAGGGACTTTCCCATAAGCCCCCCCCCCCCCCCCCCCCCCGCCAGCATCTTAACAGCTAGAATGTTATCAGGACGTTTAGAGGATGCAATTTCTAAATTGCATCACTGCCCTCTGGCGGTCGTGGGAGCTACCCAGCCTTGCTCCCAGAGAGCTGCTGTTGGATTTAAAGATGATGAATTTTTTTTTTTTTTTGGCAGCAGGAAATGAAAGTCTGGGAATCTCAGAAGCCTGAGCCTCCCTGCTTGACTTCCATTGCTCATCTGAACGTCTGCATGGGTTTTGGCCTTGATTCTTGGCTATCTCAGTAGAAAGGGAGCTGAAACCCTGGCCACATAGGTGGTGACAGTCTAACCTTCTTGCTTTGTGTTCATTGGCCTCTCTTTCCTCTCAGATATGATAGACTTTAGGAAATGGTTTGGTTCACTTGGGTAGATCTCCCAGATCTAAAACCTGGGCCCCATCAGACATTAAAGATCAACATTGCCTATAAAACATCTACAAATGTAAACTACACTCCAACCCAAAACCTGCCCTCAGCAGCCCCATAGCCCATCCCCTTCTCTCTCTCCTAGCCTACCTGTGCCCTGCTTTCCATCAGCACACCCAACTTGCTGGGTGACCAGGGTCACAAGGCTCTAAGATTGTATAGCTTTCTCAGTGAGGTGGCCTCAAGGAGTTCAGGACCTACCTTCTCCTTGCCTGCTTTTGTTACCTGTTTTCTTTTGAGTTTGTATTATTCTGGGTTGACTAGAGAAACAAATCCAGAAGTATTCATACATGTGTACGAGAGAACTTTATATCAAGAAGTAACTATACATGAATAAAACATCCCAGCCCAGTTCAGATCGAGTCCATAAATCCCATTAGCCCACATGTCCAATACCAGTCTTTAAATTCCTCTTCAGACTCACACAACACATAAAATGACATACAATGCAGAAAGATCACAGACCAGTGGGTGGAAAGTCTTGTGGATCCAGTGGTGGTGGAAGCATCTCAGCACTGGTGTGGATCTCCATATGGCTCCCCTAGCTCCAGGAATCTGGCTGCCATCAGCATAGCTCCATATAGCTTATCAACAAGAATATGAAGCAGAGAGAGAGAGTGTCTCCTGCTTCCAGGGAGGAAGAAGAAGTCCCCAGAATCCTCATGCTAAGACCACACCCATAAGGAGGGATAGACGCTACCCCTTTATACTTTTATAAAGGCATGAAATTGTGTGACTCCCACAGAATACTTTGCTTCTCCAACTGACTGCTAATGCTCTGTGCTGTAAAACCAAAGTACTAAGAGTCATCAGCCCCTCTGTTCACCGTGGCATCAGGTTCTGTCTTGGTTGTTTGTTATGCTGCAGGGTGAAGGAACTTCAGCAGGCATTCTCTTCTGTGTCTGAGCTTTTCTGTCAATGCCTCCTTCGAAAATCCCCATGCAATAACAGACAACGTTTCACATGGTCATTAGAGATGACTTGATTCCAGCCTTTTATTAAACAATGAGTCTGATTGTAATGAAGGTGCAGCACTTACTTATCATGCTCTCTCTTGCAACTCGGCACCCAGCACTCAGAAGATGTCCAATAGATAGATGTTGACATATGCAATTGAACGAATGAGCGGATGATAATATGTGAGCCTACGTGTTCTTATTTGTCCATGAAAACTACACAAGCTCTATAGGATCCCTCATCAGGAGGCATTTTCTGATGTGGGATTTTTAGGATCTAAAACAACATACCAGCACGCTTCTGTCAAGGGCCCCATCATCAGCATCGCAGGTATCGTAGGCCCTATGATCTTTGTCACGATTGCGCAGTCCTGTTTTTGGGCACAAAAGCAGGCCAAGACAACATACACACAAATGGACAGGGGTTGCCTCCCAACAGAACTTCATTTATGGTCACTGAAAATTGAGTGCTCTAGAAACCCCACGTGCTATAAACTATTCCTCTTCTTTGGATTTCCCCCCTCAGCAATGTGAAGATACAATCCCGTGTTTAGCACACAGACAGTAGGCACAGAAGTTGTACAGGTGGCAGGACACCTGTGGCCTTGGGCCATTATCAGCTATTTCCTGATCTAGAATATGCTTGTCAAGCATCTAGGCACCCACAAACAACCCAGGGAGTTTGCTAAGCTACAGATATCCAGGGACTCCAGCTCAATAGGTAGGGGCTAGGATCTAGAAATCTGACATAGTAGAAAATAAGGATTGCTGGTGCCCTGGTTCTAAGACTGCCCTGGGATAAAAGTAAGGAATTAGTATTCATTAAAGCAGGCTAAGAACCCCCAAATAAACAGACCTCAGAATCATAGTGGCTGGTGGCAGAGTGGGTGACTGATTAGACTGCTTACCAAATGTCAGCAGTTAGAACTCACCAGCCTCTTCTTGGTAGAAAAATGAGACATTCTGCTCCCAGAATAATTTACAGCCTTGGGAACCCAGAGAGGGAACGTTCTACTGTGTCTCATAGAGGGAAAGTTCTACTGTGTTGATTCTATGAGTCAGAATCGACTCGATGGCAGGAAGTTTTTAGTTTAAACACACACACACAATTAAAAGTTCACCACATAAAACTCTGGGGACTAACCTGGTCATGTGTGGACACTCCCACCTATACATTCAAGTTCCCATGAGCCCCAACGCTACCCTAGATGTTGAAATCCCCTGAGCAGGCGGAAGATCAAGCTTTTGTTTCAGAACAGGTAAGAGACATCTATCGGTCAGGCCTGGGAGAGACACAGATCTCTCCCATTCCATTCCACTGGAGAGAACTTGGTGGTATGGCCTTCTCCAGATAAAAGAGAGGTTCAGAGTAGAAGTCTAACCAGGCACAGTCACCACTGAGGGGCTGCCATGCCACCTTGAGCCCCATATTAGTAGCCATGGGCAGCAGAACACCATTTTCATATCAGAGAAACTTGGACTTCATATCACACTTCCGAAAAGTAGGAGCCTCTCTACATCAATACCTCTTGAAGTTCAACTCTAAATCCTGTGCACATTGGAGGGATGGGCACAGGCAGGGGTTCTGGTGGTCAGTCTCAGCCTCCACTCACTGCAGACCTACCAAATCGTCAACGCTAGAGATGGGGCCCAGCAAGTCGTCTGAGGGCTCGTGAAGCTTGCTCACTTTGGAGGGCTGCTGCTCTCGGCCCTTAGCTACACGCTGTGGAAAAATGAAGGAAAGAGGACCTCTTCCCTCTGGCACCCAGGCCACCCTAGAGACTCCCTGCTGTGTGACTGAGGGTCTTCACAGAGCAGCAGCCGTGGGCAGGAACGCTCATCCTTGCTGCCAGTGTCACTGGAGACCTAACCAGTGCTGAAGATTCTGACCTACCCCAAGGACAGAAGAGCCCGTCTTGTACCTTGCGTCTGTGGCATTTCTTCCAAAGTGTGTTGACTCTAAGCGCAGCCAGCTGGAGACCTCATCTGAGAACAGTTACGACAACTCACACTCACTCTGTAACCTAAAGCGCCATTGCCAGAGGTGCCTCTCTGCCTTCCTACTCCCCACCAGGCAGCATATCCCACTTACCGTGGTGTGATAGGTAAGCTTGTTGTGCGAACATGGTCAAAGGTAGGTAGATCTGTTGTGACAACATCGCCAATGAACTCGTGTAAGATCAATTGAAGGGTGAAGGTAGAAATGGTTTGGCAAGTCCCGCGCTTGCCCTCTTGCTCTTGGATCTTTGGACCAGCCGGCTGCCTTGTTTGTCCTGTGCCTCCATCTCTAAACGACACTACCCATGGGACACCTAATCAGTGGACTGTGTCGCTGTGAGTTGAGGTTCCTTCAAGGCCTGCTTTGCCACGCTCCTGGGATATACATCTCTTGAGCTGGGGACTATTGGGCTCTGTCATCTGACTGACTGTTGGTGGCCTGCTTTGCTCTCTGCTGCTTGTGGCTGGATAGCCTGGATTGCTCTACTTGGTGGCCCCCAAGACTCTAAAGACTGGCTGTCTACTAGCTGTCTCATGCAAATGAGTTGCATCGAGTCATTTGTACTGCTTTACAGATGAGCTGTTTACTTCTTATTTTATATATTGTTCTATCTATAAAAATATATAAAAAGAATTACTAGTGTACTGGTTTTGTCTAACACAGATGGAGACCAGCCTATAAGGCCTAATGTGGCAGTTACACAATCTGTTGTCAGTCTGAGAGTATCATGGGTGAAGGGGTGGAGTCTAGCCTGTCAACCAGGCCATCATGTGATGGTCTCATTTGGAGGCAGTGTGGAGATAAATAGCTTGATGGAGGTGGGAGACAAGCCCATTCCCTGGGAGACATTGCAGCTAACCAGACACAGAGCTATGCTAGTGCCCTGAAGCTGAAGAAGCCATGTGGAGACCCCTGCCAGAGCTGAGACGCTTACATCATAGCTGGATCCATAAGACTTTCCACCAACCGGCCTGTGATCTTCTTTCATTGGGTGTCACTGTATGTGCTTCATGAGTCTGAAGAGGAATTTATACATTGGTATCAAACATATGAGCTAATACCCACCTTAGGGACTTGATCTGGACTGGGCTGGGATGCTTTCTCAATATTAACTGCTCTTGTATATCAGGCTCTTTCTTCTACACATGAGTGTCTCTGGATTTGGTTCTTTCATCTACCTACTAACATAACTAAGAATACAGATCAGGCCCACATCACCCACGTCAGGCTGGCAATCAAGTCTGCAGTGCTGCCCAGCCTGTATGCCTTTCTCCGTCCCAGGCCTCCATATCCCACGGTGGTCCACAGATGGGAGGGATCTGGACCTTAGATTCAAAACCTAAGTAGGGTGATGGCAAGCTGGGTCAACTTTCTCTAGCTGTCAAATTGTCCTGGATGTTCTCTGAGAAAATAGGGATGTTCATCCTTGCCTCAAGGGGTTGTCCTACAGACTCAATTAAAAATAATTCAGGACTGCACTAAGACCCGCATGTTCTACCACCAGCCCAGGGCTTGCAAGATGCAGGTCTCATCCTTGGTCCCCCACCTATTTCCCACCTCCACTTCCTGTCCCAGTGGATGACATGAAGGTCCCTGAAACTCAGAACCTGTTGTGAACATATTCTTTACACCTTTCCCCCAGCTCCAAGACCTGGCAGATGCTACTTCTCTGGCAGGCCTCATCGTAGAAGACACTTCCTGGGAAGTCTTCTTTGACTCTCTTTCCCCCACATATGCTTTAACGTCTCAGGGTTTTCTAGTGAAAAATCACCAGTAATATAGATAGATCGCAAGGGAAGAAGAGAGGGAGAAGGAGAAAGATGGGGGGGGGGGACAGAAATTGAATAAAGTTTATGCTTTAAAGAGATGTCTCATGAAATCATGAGAGCGGGGTCATCCAAAATCTAAAGGCTGAGTAAGCTGAGAGTCCTGCTGGCTGGTGTCCCAAGATCCATAAGTCGGTCTGTAGGAAGAGTGCTCAATCTAGAGGCAGACACAGTGATCAAGTCCTGCCAAATATCTATTCATATTCTGAAGGTAAAGCACACCCTAAGATACCCTCCTTTCAACTCATTGATTGCATTACATTATAAGGCATTGTAGAGGGCCATGAGGTTACATTGGATAACCAGCTAGGCCAGCATTTGACTGAAGCATAGTCTAGCCATGTCGACACCCAAAATTAAGCAGCGCAGTTTGTTTCCTCTGATTTTTACAACCCAATATGGATTACCCCATCTAGCTTCCTCTACACCATACACTTTGAAAGAACAGAAAACCTGTTTGTCCTATACCCCACTGCAGGCCCATTGGCTGGCAACTAGTTGACATTCAACACATGCTAATGGCGTGAATGAATGAATGCATGCATGAAATAAGATGTAACCAGGCTAAGTCTGAGTTTGGGATAAATCCAATGCATCAAACATTTATAAAACTTCTACTCTTTGCCTAGAGTTGTAACAGAAGCAGAAGAAGCCAAAAAAAAATCTAACTAGAGCCCTTGCCTTCAAATAATTTACCGTCTTCGAATCTGAACATCTAAGAAATGCAAAAGCATATCCTGAGAGGAAGAAGCCGAGGCCCTGAACAGGCTTGGCCCCAAAACACCCTGCTCCCAGGATCAGCACATCCTGTCACCACCCTCTAGCTCCTGGCATACTCCGTTTGCTCAGATGGGCTTTGACCTCAGACTGCTCCTCAGGTCCTGATTCTCGGATTTGTGAGCAGGAGCTTTGGAGCTTTCTGCTTTCCCTGCCACCAATGAGTGCTCTGCAGATGTGTCCACCCACAACACACCCAGGCTCACAGACAACTTCCTCCTTGCCACCAAGCAAATTGAATAAGACACAGTCCCTGCCTGCAAGCTGCTCCCAGGCTCTCAGGGCAACACAGGCATAAGAACATCCGTGCAATACATGTGTGTTCCAGGCTAACTCTGCCAGAACTCAGCTCGGTGCAGGTGTGGTAGCAAGGATGGGGGGTGGGGACAGCGGTAAGTGAAAAGGTATGGTCTCGGCCCTTAGACAATCATTCCAGGAGGCTAACCAACTAGTGTCAAAGCCGAGTGTGTAATGAGAGGAGCAGGAGTCAGGAAGAGATGGCATTGGTGTGATCATTTGAAGCGTGATGCGGTGAATCAAATTATAGCTGCTCAAAATAGGGGTGGGTACTTAACCCTTGCACCTGTTGATGTAATTGCGCACAATGCGAGGTGATGACCTTCTGTCTTCATTGCCTAGGACTGCTGTTGCAGAACTGCCACCGTGGGTAATGCTACCAAACAGAAATGTATTTCCTCAGAGTTTCAGAGGCTAGAAGTTCAAATTCTAGATGCCACCTCTACAGGAGCTCTTTTCTGTGGGTTCTGGGGGAATGTTCTTAGTCCTTGGCTCCTTGGAAATCTTCATGTAGCATGGTACCTAGTTTCTCCCATTTCTGCTTCCCTGTATGCCTCCAAAGATCTTGGCTCAAGACACACCCTGCCCTCCTACTGCCTCATTACCACAACAAAGAAAACTCGTTCCCGAAATGAGGTTATAACCACAGGCATAGAGGTGAGGATTGACAACACCTATTCCCTGCACACAATCCGTTTGGGTCATGTAACTCTAGAGTGGGTCCAAGTCCCATTATATAAAGGGCAACTTGTTGTTGCTATTGCTGCTGTTGTTGTTAGTTCCAAGTCATCCCAGCCCTAGACACAGAGGACGGAAGCGCTGCTCCACCCTGTGCCATCCCCACAATTCCTGTGCTTGGATCCTTTGTTTCAGCCCCCGTGCCATTCTGTCTTGTCAAGGGTCTTCCTCTTCTTTGCTGCTTTTCTGCTTGTCCAAGCATGATGTCCTTTCCCAGAGACTGGTCTCTCCTGATGACACGTCCAAAGTATGCGAGACGAAGTGTCACCAGCCTCCTTTCTAAGGGGCACTCTGGTTGGACTGCCTCCAAGAGAAAAGTGTTTGTTCTTGTGGCCGTCCGTGGTACTGACAATGGAGCTCTCGTGGTGTAATGGTTACGTGCTTGGCTGCAATCCACAGGGTGAGCAAGTTCAAAACCACCAGCACTTTCTTGGGAGAATGATTGGACTTTCTACCCTCATAAACAGCTATAGTTTCAGAAACTCAATGAGTCAGTTCATGCTCCCTTGTTTGGGGCTTTGGGTTATGGTACTTATAATACTCTTCTCCAGTGCCATAATTCAAATGCACGGATTCTTCTTCTGTGTTCCTTATCAATGCCCATGCTTCACATGCTAAGAGGGGATTGAGAATGCCATGGCTTGGGTCAGGCACACCTTAGTCCTCAAAGTAACACCCTTGCTTTACAACAGGTAAAGAGGTTATGTAATGCAACATGTCATCTGGTTAGAAATAGACATGGCATAAACAAGGAGAGACAGATAGCATGCAGGGATCATCAGCATGCAGTCAAGAAACCAAGGAATGTCTTGGGCTACTGACCAAAAAGGGTATCTATGTTACTGACACCCTCGTATGGAACTTTAGCCTCCAGAATTGTGAGGAAACTGGGTTCTGTCCTTCACCACCCATGTGGGGTATTTCTGCTACTACAGTATGAAGAAACTAAGACAGGTTTGTAGAGGGACTGGAGGGACCCTGCGGGGTAAAAAGGAGTGCTGAAGAGGAACATTCTGGTCTCAGCCATTGAGTAAAATGAGCCGCAGGCACGCAGCAGAGCAGCAGAGCTGGAGAGCAGCCATCAAGGGAAGACTGAGGGGCATGAGGCTGGAGGACCAGGCCTGGAGGCTAGACACCGACTGAGTTGAACGCTCTCATTTGAAAGAGAAAATTGATTGGGAGACTCTCCTGCTGGTCCGGGTGGGGGCTGATGGCAAGTACACTAGGGAGTGGAGAGTGGGTATGGAGAGCAGTGAGTGAACTTCATGATTCTCCTGCATCATCATCTGCAAGAGACCCATGATGAATGTGATAAGTACAACCTTGGTTGAGACTCTATGTGGTCCGAGTAGCCCAGAGGAATGAGGAATCTAGTCTATAGATGTAACCGATATATTAAATAGACCAGAACCAACCAACCAAACTCACCCACATCCAGTTACTTCTGACTTACAACAACTCTCTCGGACAGGGGTAGAATTGCCCCTGTGGGTTTCTGAGGCTGTAACTCTTTCCTGCGGGTTTATGAGACTGTAACTCTTTATGGGAATGGAAAGCCTGGTCTGTCTCCTGCAGAACAGCTCATGTTTTTGAACTGCTGGCATTGAAGCCAGCACTTAGCCATTATGCCATCAAGGCTCTGGCAAGACCCAAGGTACTAAGGACCCAAAAAGTGGTTTCAAGACCTCAGGGACTCCTAGAAAGAGGAGTTTGTGCCTGACTCAGAAATAAGACAAAGGGGAAAGTGCTATTTGGCTGTATCACAGAGACCAGAGAAGGTGTGGACTTGTGGGCAGGTGAGGGATGGGGGTGGAGGAGCAAGAGGTGCTATCACGGTGAGGGGCAAGCTCAGGGCACCGTTCCGGAAGGCTCAGTTAACTAAAGCAAAACGTGCTTTATGAGAAATGGCTAATGGTGGCGTGATCGGGAGTGGAAAGATCTTAAATGCCAAAGTAAGGTCAAATGTTATCTCATAGATTTAGGGAGCTATTAAATTATGACATAATTATTAAACCTGTATTTTGTGCAAGTATCATGATGGGCCCTGGGAGGACAATGTCAAGCCCTTTAAAGAGCCTGGAATCTAGCAGGGAGGCAGACCTCTAAATGCCTGTGACACAGGGATACAAGCTGCGGAGGCTGGGGGATTAGCTTCAGGGTGGGAGTACTCTGAAGAGGCAGGCTGATCCAGGCATCCCTGAGGAATGAGAAAGGATTCATGGGACAGAGTCAAAGAAAGAAAGGATGAGGGGCAAGGCAATGGACACTGGGGACAAGGCAGCTGGAGAGAAACTCCAACAGAGGGAAAAGAAACTGCACGGGCAGGCCGGCAGGCATGGAAACCACCTGTTGATTTTGAGGAGTCTTGTAGGACTGAGGCATGCCTGTAGCCCTGCAAGCCAATGAGAAAATGCTGTGCCAGAGAAAGAGGGAAGGAAGGAGGGACCAGCATACGGAGGACATCACCCCTGCTCAGAAAGTTCTCTCCCAAAGTCCAGAAAGAGGGTGTTTGGGGAAAGAGGAAGAAGTCCAGAGGTAAGAAGAGTCTTTCTTGCTCTTCTGGTTTTATCAAATACACATATAGGTTTAGGGGAAAGTTTGCATGGCAAAAGAGGTTCCCCTTGAACAGTTTCTGTCCGTGTTGCTCAGTGACCTCGGTGGAATTTTTCACAATGTGTCAACATTCTCCTTACTTCTGCTTTGGTTGTTCTTTTCCCACGGGCCTGCAACCTTTCTCACCTCTGCCTCCACTGACCTCTCGCCTTGGCTTTCAGGCCAATGTTCCCCCATTCGGTTCCATAGAAATGGCTTTTCAAGGGAGCACAATGCTCATAGGTGATGTTCTCAATTTTCTGGGTCTACCATTTGGAGGAAAGCAGTTTGCTCCAGGGCTGGGTTCTGTGCACTGTTTAAAGGGTCTCTCAGGGTAACCATCTCAGGTGTCCCTCTAGTGTTTACGAGGCCAGTAAACAGGCCTTAAACAACAGCCGCAGCACTCGTTTATGGTGAATTTGGTGACAGTTTACAGAGCAGTTTCGTGTTCAGCATTCACACAGATTTTATTTCACGGATGATAATCTTTCCAATGTAGCATTCCTTGTCCCAATTCCTGCTGCTGTTCCCTGTGTCCCTCTCATCTTCTTCCCTAACCTTTCCCAAAGTCTTCCTCGGTGAAATGCTGCCCTTGTGATCAGAAATGGTGGCTCACTCAAGGTGCGCGTGCATCTTGAGTGGTACTGTTGCCCTTATAGATCTGCTGTTTGGTTACAATGAAGCCATAGGGCAAGTTCATTTCCAGACCTGGAGGTAGAATGGGAGACGTAGTTTCAGGCGTTCCACTAGTCTCTATCTGATCAGTAAGTCAGGTGGATTTCCTGATTTTGAGTTTTGTGCCACATTTTTCTCCCACTCTATCCAGGATCTTCTAATAGACCCATTTCAGAACCATTGGTAGTGATAGCCAGGCACCATCTAGTTCTTTCCTGTCTCTGAGAGATGTGGGCATGGTCCTTTTGCCTACTGGATTCCATTTTTTCCATGCCTCTTCAATTTTCTTCGCTCCTCTTTCCCCCGAATAAGGAGAGATCGACAGTTGTGTCTGGGATAGCCGCTCACCAACTTGTAAACCCTCAGTTGCTGTTCACCAAAGTCGGATGTGGAACACTGCCTGGGTGGACAATGCTGTGGTGACTGATCTTGCTGTCATGCAAGACGGCAGTTCTGAATCCCAGCAATGCCCTCACTCAAGGTGTTTGCTTATGTTTAAGCTGTCTTCACCACTGTGCCTCCTGCACGCCCCACAACATTCATGAATATACTAGCATGAACAGTATGCAGATCAAAAACAAACCCACTGCCATTGAGTTGATGCCAACACAGCCACCCTATATAGAGAACAAGGTAGAACTGGGCCTGTGGGGTTTCCAAGATTGTACATGTTTGAGAGCAGAAATCCCCGTCTTTCTCCCAAGGAACACCTGGTGGCTTCAAACTCTTGACCTTGTAGTTAACAGCCCAATAAGTAGCCACTCCACTGCCATCATCTGCACAAATTGTCAAACCTCTGTATTTTCATAGGTATGCTTCACTCTCCCTCTCATCCATCCTTTCAGCCTATATGTCTATACACCCATGACCATTATTGAATGTGTGTGTCACTGTATTTACTGTCATTGCTTAACTCTCACCTCCCCCACACCCGTAAATTCTGCCTCCACCACGTTTGCTCACCTTCCTTTTCTTATGCATTGCCTTCCCTGTCATGTATGTGATCCTGTGTCTCCAGTCACTTCCCTCACTTCCCCTCTGATCTTTATTCCTGAGTAACCACCAAAGAACATCTCTTTTAGTGTGATAGCTTCTCTTGACTTTTTACAATTGTATTAATCTGCGTTGACTGGAGAAAAAATTCATAGCCACTCATGTGTATAAGAAAGAACTTTATATAAAAAAGCAATTGTATATTGAGAAAATATCATAGCCCAGTTCAGATCAAGTCCATAAGTCCAATATTAGCCCAGATGTCCGATGCCAGTCTATAAATTCCTCTTCAGACTCATGCAACACATGCAGTGATGCCGAATACAGGAAGACCACAAGCCAGTAGGTGAAAAGTCTTGTGGATTCAGTGGCGGTGAAAGCAGCTTAGCACTGGTGTGGGTTTGCACTGGTGTGGGTCTCCACAAAGCTTCTCCAGATCCAGGGTTCTGGTTCCATCAGCACAGCTTCATGTGGCTTGTCATCCAGAATGTGAAGCAGAGAGTCTGTGTGTCCCACCACCAGGGAGGAAAAGAGAAGTTCCCAGAATCCTCAGGAGAAAGACACGAGGCCCCATTGTATGACGTGACTAACAGACCAGACTTCACTCCTTCCCTCAAGTTGACAGGAGAATGTGTAACTGCCACAGTGGTCTCATACAATGTTTGTGCTTTGTGACTGGCTTATTCAGAGCAATGTCCTCTTGGTTCATCCATGGCATGAGGTGTTTCACAGATTCAGTCATTCCTTAGCATCAGGTGGTATTTCCATTGTGTGTGTATCCTATAGCTTGTTTATCCATTCCTCTGTTGACAGGCATGTAGATTGTTTCTATCCTTTTGCTATTGTGAATGATGCCATGATGAATTGTGAGCAAGGAGGTTGATGCTGGCTTTAAGCTCTCTCACCCCTTAGCTTATGAATAGTGCATATATCTATTTGTATCAAGGACATTCTATTTCTAGGATATATTCCAGGTAGAGGAGCTGCTGGGATCCTAGAATATTTCTATTTAAGGAAGTTCTGTGCCATTTTCTACAATGATTACAGCATTTTACATTCAAATCTGACCTTCTTCTGAGATTGATTTTTGTTATATTCTTTTCTCCCATTCTACCTAGGATAATTTATGACATCTGTGCTCAGAATGGTCCGTCAGTGATAGCGGGGCACCATCTAGTTCTTTTGGTCTCGGGATAAATGAAGCTGTGGTTCAAGTAGATGATTAGGCCTGTAGTCGAGTTTCTTTGTTGAATTTTTAGTTTCCAGCCAGAAAAGTCTCTAAGATCATCTTCTCTCACTCTATTTTACAGAGCAGAGGGGCACATTCATCATGCAACATCTCACTCTTAATAAGAGAGAGATGGGAATAAGCTGGCTGCAGTGGGGAGATGAGATTAGAACAGGGGAGAACTGGAAGGGAGAGGTAAGCAGGACCTCTTTGGGCTCAGGGCAGCCTCATGAGCACAATGACAGAGACCTCTAATGTTCTGGTTGGGCATGTGGATTGAGAAATGGTGACAGGGGATCGTTTGAAATTTTCGATAGATCAGGCCTATGATCCAGAGAAGATGGAGGGCAAGCCAGGAGAAAGAGCAGGTTGGCAGGGAAGGTGGTGTGTTCAGTTCTGGGCATGTTGATTTGGGCACACTTGCCAGGACACTAGGTCGTGGTAAAGCTGGAGATTCAGATGTACAAAGCAGAAAGTTCCCAGATAGGTAGAGAGGGAGATTGAGGCACCATCTCCAGAGGGATGTCAGTCAGAGCTATGGGAGGAGAGATCCTAATCTAGAAAAAAAGATATGAGGTTACAGTAGAACTTTCTGGAAGGAGCAATGACATTACAGGAGCCATCAGAAAGGCAGATAACCATAGATAGGCAGGAGGAAGACTTCTTAAAACTGAGCTAACTGCCCCTGCTCACACAGTCACCCAACTGGTAGATGACAACCCACGCCCTGTTGTATTCCATCTCCTTGGTCATCATCCAGCACCCCACACCCCCCCCATGCACCCCTTCCTCCTCTGTCAGAGGATAAGGACAAAGAACACCATTGTAAAAGCTCTAAAATACTCCCCCTCAAATAGTAAAGACAGGGGCCCTGCTCTCCAGGGACGCTAATTTTCTCAGACAAGTACAGTTGGATGACACATGTCTTTCAACAGACTCCACAGCCAAACATATCATAATCATTGGAATGACTTTGAGGAGGAGTGGAAACGGCACCTTTCAGCGTGCTTAAGGAGAGTGGCTACTAAGAGACAGGGGTTCGCTTGGAGGGAAGATATCCCCCACTGGGAGAAAAGTGAGCTCCGTACCTTGCAGGCTGTGTAAATAGGGACGCATCTGATAAGGAGAGTATGGGAAATCATTAGCCCTGTGGGGAAGCCGATCAGCTTGGGAGCTAATGTTTCTGTTCAGCTTAATATTGCAGCTGACTCCGGGATGAAGGAGCTGAGGACCAGCTTCCATCTCTTTGCTCAGGGGTTCGCAATTCCAGGTCTGCAAAGGTTCCCAACAGTCAGTAGACCCTTGGAAGTGAGGCAGGACAGTGCAGGGAGGAGAGGAGTGGGGGTAGAAGTGGACTGCACCGCATTCAGTCCCTCCTCACACTAGTTCAATTGTGCGACCCTTGTTTTTCTGAAACAGACACTGGGGCTCAAAGAATTCAATTCTTTTCTTAAGAAATTATTTTATTGGGGGCTCATACAACTCTTATCATGATCAATACGTACATCTATTGTATGTATACCACATTTATATATCTGTTGCTATTATTCTCGAAACATTCTCCTTCTATTTAGACTCTTGGTACCAGCTCGTCATAATTCCTCTCCCTCCCCACTCTCACTCCCTCATAAACCCTTAATAATTTACAAATAATTGTTATTTTGTCATAGCATACACTGTCCAATGTGTCCCTTCCCCTACTTCCTTGTCCGTACCCCAGGCAGGAGATTATATGTAGATCCCTGCAATCGGTTCCCCCATTCTGCTCCACCTTCCCTCCACCCTCCTGGTATCACCACTCTCACCACTGGTCCTGTGAGGGATCATCAATCCTAAATTCCCCATGTTTCTGGCTCCTATCTGGACCAGTGTACTTTCCCTGGTCTAGCCAGATTTTTTTTCCTCAAGTCATTTAATGGCTCAGGTCTGGGACCAACGTTTGAAGGCAGAGCTGTTTTCAGCTCTACACAGGGAGGGATACCTCATGACGCTAGTCCTCTCACCAGTGATCCAGTCCACTCACTGGGAGGGTGTCGGGGTCCGACTCTCCTCCACAGGCCTTGTTCCATAGATCTTGCTCTGTGTGTGTGTGTGCATACATGTGCGCTCTCCTACACATAAACATTTTCCCATCCCACAATTGTCATGTGTACAATTCAGCCGGGCAGATGAAAGAAAGTCCTCATGTTGTGCAATCCCGCTCACCACTCCATTCTGAAGCCTCCCATCCCTGCGACCATGGCTGAAAGTAGATTTCCAGGAACACAAACAGACAAACAAAACCCCTCAAACTCACTGCCATAGAGTCGCTTCTATGGCAACCCTCTAGGACAGGGTAGGACTGTTCCCGGGGGTCTCTGAGCCGGTAACTCTTTCAAGGAGTAGAATGCCTGGTCTCGTTCCTGAGGAGTGACTAGTGCTTCTGAACTGCTGGCCTGGGGGTGAGTAGTCCAACTCGTAATCACTCTGCCATGAGGGCTCCTGGAGCTTCCTTTCACCAGAGACGACAAGGAGAGATTAAGACAGAGCAGAGAGGAGAGGAAAGAAATAAGGTTGTCCTGTCAATCCCCAAGGAATCCTGGTGTTAGAACGGTCATGCACTGGGCTTCTAGCTGCCAGGTCAACAGTTAGAAACCACTAACCACTCTGAGGGTGAAAGATGTGGCTTCCTACTCCTCTGAGTACTTCAGCTTGGGGAACCCACAGGGAGTTCTGCTCTGTGTTATAGGGTGGCGGTGAGTCAGAATAGACTCTGGCAGGGAGTTGGGTCTTTTGGTGTGATTCCCCAATTTTAGAATCAAGGGGGGCCCCAGAGATCATCTTTCCTAGGGATTCTTCTAAGAGAAGGGGAGAACCGGGGAGTTTGAAGACATCTGAAGGGATGAAACTCTCACATGCATGGCCATTTTTCTGTGGAAAAGGTCTGCGTGGTCCTCAGAGCTGCAGTCCATCTGGTGATCATAGAAGGGCAGGAGGGGCTGAGGTCTTGAGAGACGGGGAGAAGTTAGGGATGGCATTTTACCCTGGGCTGTTCTTTGCCCAGCTCTTCGCTTGTTCTGCAGAAGTGCAAGACAAAAATCTCAGCTTGCGTAAGCTTACCGGCAGGACAAGAAGACAGAGACACGTACTGTTGATCAAAGATAGCACATAATTAGAAATTAAATGGATTTGAACACATCTCCTCAGGGATGGGAGTGATAAAGGGGAATCGTTTTCCCCAAAAAAGCCTCAGTGGAGAAGGCACCTCGACCTTGTAGAATGGATCCTGCCCAGGATTGCAGTCTCCCGACAAGAGACTGCCATTGAGTGTGACCGGTTAGCATGCCATCATTCTATCTTGTCAATTTTGTCCATTGCCATTGGAGTACAACTCCCAGCATCCCTGGAGGGTCCAGAGCAGAACAGCTACGTAGGGTTTGCCCGGCTGTGACTCTTGGGAACCAGATCACCAGGCCTATCTCCCAAGGACCCGCCAAGGCTGGTGGGCTCACGCCACTGATGTTCTGGCTGGTGCTGAGCACTTCACAGTTGTTGGCACCCAGGCTCTCCCCCATGTTGGAGTCACAGAGCAGTGATGGTTCAGAGGTCATGTCCTTGTCTTCCAGGAAGGAGGCCTGGGCTCAATGCAATGCCACCCAGGGGCAGTCACCATCCACCTGTCAGGCTAGGTCTATGTGCTGCTCTCATGCCTTACAGGACTCGGTGGAGCTTCCAGTCTTAAGACAGACACAGGAAATGCCCGTGAGATTCACTTCCAGATATTAGTCTGGGGAATCCCAGCTGCTTCCAGCAGTCTACACCTGTTGCTCACAAAGCGCCTGAAGGGGAGGGGCGAGAACTCAGCAGCTAAACAACAACAACAACGCACTAGAGGAGGACCAGTTCTAGTCCGATTGAAGTGCTATCCTTAGAAAGAAAGAAGAGACACATGATTGGAGAGGCTGGTGATTGGAAGACAAAGGTAGGAATTGAGAGGAATACATCTCTGAGCCAAGGATTCCTAGTTGCCCCCATCTAGGTCAGAGACATTTGACAGGTTCTCCCTCAGAGCCCCTAGAAGGAACCACCACCTTTTTTGGGGACTCTTACCCTCCAGAATGGTCAGCCAGACATCTCTGTTCCCATAAGCCTCTGACCTGGGGCACATTATTGAGGCAGCTGTGGTAATCACGCACTCTGGTGCCAATTTGATTATGAGTGTAGGGGTAGAGTCTAGCCTGTCAATCTGGAGATAGCCAAGGAGACCTTTGTGTGGGCATGGCTTTCTCCTGAGAATTCTGGGAAGTATCAGGGCATTTCCCAACTGGAGGAGAGAGACTTGACTCAGTCTCTTGGAGACAGTCTGCTGACAAGACAACACGGGAGCATGATATAGACACTGAGTCCTGGAGATTGGAGGAGCCAGAGGAGAAGCCGCATGAAATCTCCTGATGGAAACAGACCTCTGGGGTCAGGGAAGCCACATGAAGACTCTTGCCAGTGCTGAGAAGCTTGGGAAGCCACAGAGAGACCCCTGTCAGTGCTGAGATGCTTCTACCATCAATGGATACTGTTGATTGACCTTGAGCCCTGCAAATGAGGAGCCATGGGGAGACCCCTGCCAGCATTGGGGTGCTTCTACTGCCATTGAATACATAAGACTCTGCACCCACTGGCCTGTGATCATCCTGGTGTCATTGCACATGCTTCATGAGTCAGAAAGAGTCTTTATAGAGTGGGATCAACATATGGATTAATATCGGACTTATGACCTTGGACTGGACTGGAATAAGATGCTTTCTCAATGTTCCATTCCTCTTGTATATAAACCTTTCCCTTATATCAATATGTGTGTTTGTGAATTTGTTTCTCTAGTCTACCCAGACTCACACAGTAGCCCTGAAAAACAAACGCAGATGAGATTTTTCAACCCACTGTGACTTGGAACACAAGCGTTCCACAGACCGCCGGATGGAGGGTTACGCCACGAGAATGGAATCATCAAAGTTCCAATTCCCAGACGCATTAGCTTAATGGATAGAATTTTCTCTACAGTGAGGGCTTTGTGTTTTGTTTTTTTTCCCATAAATTGCTCTTAAACTTTGGGTGCCTGCTACCACTTGTCTGCTCATGACTGCTGTAGATGACATGGGGAATGAACAAGCGAAGAATAAATGCTAATCGGGAGCCAGGATGTGTTTCCTTCAAAATATTTATGTGTGATTATCCTTTTATTTATTTATATTTGAGTCGCAGAGACCCATGTACACACAATGCAGCCACATTTCCTGGTAGAAAAATCATTCCTGGTCCAAGGGATGGAATTAAATGTGTCAGTATTTCATGGCATTTCACAAAGGAAGGGAAGACTTATGGGAACTTTAGCATTTACACCCCTTTGAAAGCTGCCAGGAGGGAGAGTGGGGAGACTCAGGGTGAGCTAGGTGGGGCAAACAGGAGAGGGAACCATGCAGAGGCAGGAAGGAGCACAGCCTCTCCGGGGCAGGTGTCTCTCCAGATGGCTCTTTGCCTTCAAGATGCTATCTGAACAGTAGTCTCTAACACCAGAAGCAGGTTGAATCCTGCCACCACCACCTTACTCTGGAATAACAGAGTCCAGTACCGTGGACCCTACTCCCCACTCAGGCCTGATTCTACGCCATCAGAAATCACACCATGATGGAGGTATCTTCAACAGAAGGCCCCACAACACAATGTCTCGCTGGACCCCTTCTGCGCTTTACAGACTTTTTCATCATCTACCAAGATGATTAAATGGGGAGGTTTTACCTAAATCCCACATGTCTAGCATCTCTTTGAAGAGCCCTGGTGGTGTCATGGGTCACGAGTTGGGCTGCTAACCTCAGAGGGTGCAGTTGGAAACCCCCAGCTGCTGTGCTGGAGAACGATGAGGCTTTCTCTTCCCACAGAAGGGCATAGTCTCAGAAGCCCACAGAGACAGTTCTACTCGGTCCCACAGTGTGACTGTGAGATAGAATCACTAGGCTGCAGGATGTGGTGGCTTTGGGCTTCTCTCTAACACGTCAAGAGACAGAAGAATGCCGGGTGCCCGTTCTCAGAGGGCAATAGCAATCGTGCCAACGGGAAGCAGCTGCCCCTTTAGCAGATCATAGACCCTGTGGGTCTGACTGCTTATGTGTGGCTCATGGGCCAGCAGCAGCAGCCTCAGCTGGGAGTTAGTCAGAAATGTAGACTCACGAGCCCAAACCCAGATGTATGAATGCTGTATTGGAGCAGGAGTTTGAGAAATTCTGACCTACTACCCCATCGTCCCTGCGCCTTCACTTCATCTGAGTGGCTGTTCCCTTTCAAGGTCTTGTTCACTTGTGCACATACTTCCATCTGAGCCTGTCCAGCTGATCTCCACTGCACTACTTCAAGAGAGGAGCCCAGCTTGACCTTCTTCCCAGAGGCCTCTGGGCCTAATGCCATCAAGCCCAACCATCTGTTCAGCTTGGGCCCCATTGGAAGTCCAAGTCCCCTAGACTTCCATCAAAGCAGGACCTCATCTTCCCACTGCTCTGTCAACTCCTAACTCACCGCTTCAAAGTCAGATCTGACTCATGGAGATCCCACGTGTTGTAGAGAAGCTCCCTGAACTATCGATGTCCAACTGACCCATAGGATTTCCTTGGCTGTAACCTTTCCTGGAAGCAGATCACCAGGCCTTTCTCCTGCCATGCTATGGGGTATGTTCAAGCCACCCATCTTTACTTAATCATGGGCAAACCGTGCGTGCCACCTTTAGACCTCTGTCTGTACACCCCTTCAGTTCACCCAGCTTCATAACCTGACCCTCCTCCTTCCAACAGGCCCTCATGAGACCCTCGGGAGGTCA
>PVJH01033760.1:0-21297 GCA_004026705.1 Nesogale talazaci | reverse complement strand
AGGTGCAGCTCTGCGGCTAAGAGGAAGCGGCCGCGGAGGGCGCCGCGACAGAAACGGGACGGGGCTGGGGGGACTGGGGGGGCTGGGGCTGGAGACTCCGGCGCCATCCGTCCGCTCGCTGCCTCCCTCCCGCCTCTGCTCCCGGTAGCCAAACCTGAAGACTGGTCCGAGGGAGGGGTCTCCAAGAGACTGGGTGCCGGGCTGGGTGCTGGGGATGTTGCGCTCGCTCACAGCTCCAAGGAGCTCCTGCACCCACCCGGGGCGGCGTGGCCAGAGCAGGGGTGGGGGTGGGGGTGGGGATGGGGGGGGGGTACGATCTAGGAAGGCTGCCCGCGAGCTTGCCAGCGGCCCCGAGCACCGCCCCGGGTTGGGGCAGAGGGACGCTGCGCTGGCCGGGGGAAGCAGGGGCGGCGGTGGGAGGCTCGCAGGGACTTCCGCAGCCGCGGGAAGGCGATGCCCGAGGGCGGGCGGGAGGTCGGAGGCGGAGAGGCGGCGCGGGCGCAGAGGGCGCAGCGGGCGCGGGAGCTGGTGCCCGGGCGCGGCGGGACCGCGGGGCCGGGCGCGGGCCGGGCGCTCGCTCACCTGGGTCTCCTCCTCCGAGAGGCCGGCCTCGGCCGCGATGAGGCACAGCGTGGTGGGGTCCGGGTGCTTGTTGACCTTGCTGAAGTTGTACTCCAGGATCTCCACCTGGTCCGCCGTGGGGCCGCTGGCGCTCTCGGCCGACATGGTCCCGGCGCGGCTGCGGGCGACAGCGGGGAGACGCGGCGGGCGTGAGCGAGGCCGCGGGCGGGCGGGCGCGGGCTCGGGGACACGCCGGACCTCCTGGAGCACCGCGCTGTGACCGCCGGCGACTGCGGGCCGGGGGCGGCGCCCGAGGGTCCCGGGCCGACTCTGCCGGCGCGGGCTGGGCTGGGCCGGGCCGGGGGCGGGCGATGACGCAGGGCCCTGCGGGCGGCCGGCGAGTCGCGCGGGAGGCACCGAGGGACCTGGGGAGACACCGCCCTAGCGCTTCTTCCGGGGAGGGATTTTACCCCCCCCCCTCAGACTGGCAGGACAGACCGCCAGGGAGGGGAACCCCGATTCCGTGGCGGTTCACACCGTCCTCCCTCTCAGGTGGCTCAGCACGTGCCCCCACCCCCCCGCCCCGCTAGGAAGGGCGGACACCCCACATTTCCTCCAGGACACCACCCACCCCGACAGACAGATGTTTCTGCTCACAAGTTGGGACACGAAGCAGCCCCTTTTAAGGGGTCTTTCTTGTACAGTGATGAAGACAGGCCACCGGGAAGAGGGGACACTCGCTAGACGTTGTTTCTTAGGCACTGGGTTTGCTGGACCGCCTGCCACCTGCAACTGCCCCCACCTCTTCCCCGACACTTGCTTCCTGAAGATTCCAGGCAATGTGGGGCAGTGACCTCCCTGGCACTGCCAGGCCTTGGCTGCAGAACGCGGTGCAAAGCCCACTTCCCTAGCTACTACTGACTTAGAAGGGTTTACTTCCAAGATAGATGCATGGCATTAATGTTCTTTCCACCTTGGACTTAGCCCGTGGTTGGAAGAACACTGAGACCCAGTCCATCCCAAACTCCGAGGTCTCTTGGATTGGGTCACGTTAATCCCCCAAACTCTGGCCCGGACCCACAGCTTCCTAGTCATTTCGGATTCACAGCGACCCCGCAGCAAGGCGCAGAACTTCCTGTCAGACTCCCAAAGCTGTCAATCATCACCAGAATGGGAGGCCCTTTATGCCGCTTGGACTGCACCACTTTACTTTACAGGCATCGGCGAATCGCCAACAAGTATGATCTGCATAGACTTCTTTAGGCCTATTTATTTGTTCACTACAGATTCCTAAGCTAACCTAAGTAAAGCTGTGTTGACCTTGGGTCCTGCGTATTTTATCGATGCCATGTGGAAAGAGGCATTGGTTCTGTAGGGAGCCGCTGTGGGGTTGGGAGGGAGAGACGGATGCCAGCCACACCTAGAAGCAGGGTCTTTGATGCGGTGACAACATGTGACATTGTTCACCAGGGACGAGGAGGTAAACCAGTGTTCACTGTCATGACCAGGTAGACTAACACTGCTTTAGAGATGAACAGGGCTCGGTGGATGTTTCAGCAGGAGGACTCCCTGATGCGTTCCTCAGATACCTAAACGGTCCCCAAAAGGGCGAAGACAACACTCCAGCACCGCCCCACCCTCCCCAGTGGAAGCTGCACCCCAGGCTGGGAATCTGTGAGACCTTCTTGGCTGTCAATAGCGTCCAGGCCGGCCAAGACTTGCTGCTGACAGTAAACGGTAGCTTAATTGTGGGAACTGTGTTGGTTTGTTGTTTCAAACAAACAATTGCAAAACCATCGCTGGTAACAGTGAGCCGTTTTGATGTGGTTTGTGTGTGGGAATCTGCACATCCCACTGATGGGCCTCTGAAGCGTTCCTCAGGCGGCTGCCACCTTTTCTCGGGGGGCTATATCTCCCACTCACATCTCTTTCCCTCTCCTCTCTCACTCACTCTCTGCCGCACAGCCCCCTGGACTCATAAGGACTCTATTTCCCCCCACACACACCTCGACTTTCCCAGACTAGGCCTTTTTCTGGAAGCAGCAAGCCTCAGCTCTCTCTCTCTGGGAGTGGCTGGCAGTTTCAAACTGTTGATCTTAGGGCTTAGCAGTCCCACACACATTCCGCTATGCCATCAGCGTTCCTCTCCTCTAGGTCACTTGATCGGAGCCCTGGTAGTAGTGCAGGGGTCAAAATGCTCAGCAGTGAACCCAAAGGTTAAACGACCCGGAACACCCAGTCTGCCCTCCAGGGCCACCATCAGTCAGGATCGAGCCCTTGGCAGACAGCAGCCCACTTACAGGAGTTTCTGGGTGGGTGAAAGGTTAACACATTTATCAAAGAGTTGGTGGTTCGAACTACCCAAAGAGGTCTCAGGAGTAAGGTCTCCACAGTCTGGTCCAGCCTGACCCATGTTGCAGTTGATCAGTGCCTCCAAGTTGGTTTCGACCCCAAATGACCCTATGGACAGCTGGCCAGAACACTGCCCAATGGACACCATCTTCACCATGATTCCTATGCTTGTAGCCACCGTGTCAGTCCATCTCCTTGAGGGCCTGCCCCTTTGTTGCTTCCCCTCCCTTTTACCAAACATGATGTCCTTCTCCAGGCACTGGTCTCTTCTGACAACACGTCCAAAGTTATGTGAGACATAGTCTCTCCATCCTGGCCTCTAAGGAGCATTCTGGCTGTACTTCTTCCAAAACAGATCTGTTGCTTCTTTAGGCAGTCCATGGTCCTTGCAATATTCTTGACCAGTGCCTCCATTCAAATGCATCAGATTTCTGAGGCTGCAAATCTACACAATAACAGACAGCCTCCTCTTCTTCCTGAGCAATGGCTGGGGACTTCGAACTGCTGACTTTGTGATTAGCAGCATAACGCATAACCTCCAATGCCTCCAGAACACTAATCAGAAAGGCCACAGCCACTGAAGACCCAATAGGGCACAGCTTGGCTCTGACTCAAGGCGCCGCCATGAGCTAGAGCAGACGCAACAGTGACCAGTATGTGATGAGACTGAAAGAAGCTGCTTTCAGTAGGAAGCTGTCAGCGGTCCTTATTGCTAGAGAGTCTCGGGCTCAAGCCATTTTTCAAGTCACCGTCAGCCTTCTTGTGGTTTTAGGAGGTTCTGCGCTTCTCTCTGTAGGGGCCCTGGTGGTGCTGTGGATGATGCACTGGGCAGCTAACAGCAGTTCAAACCACCAGCCACTCCATGGGAGAAAGCTGAGACCAGCTCCTCCCATACAGAGGTACAGTCTCAGAAACCCTGCACAGATTTTCAATGAGTTGGCCTTGGCTCAATGGTCGTAGATTTGGGGGTCTTTGGTGCTTCTAGACTGAAAATCTCCAAAAGTCAGTTCTGCCCCAGTGCTGAAGCAGGGGGTGCTCTGAAGAAACACCCCCCCCCCTCCTGTGGATGCCCATCCCACTTTTGTTTGACACATAATTTCTGAGCAGGGAAAGAACCTTGAAGACCTCCTCTCCCATGGCTCTCCGGTAGCGGCCCAAGAGGTTTAAGGGAGGCACAGGAAGACCAACTTCCCCAGGCCACCCAGTGAGTGAGCAGTACCCTAGAGCGGAGAGCCTTCGCTTCTGTTTCAGCCCATGCTCTGGAGGACCCTTTTCAGCAGGCAGAGCAGCTGTCCCCCTGCTGCCATCAGCTGATTGCAAGGCAGAGGGTCTGCAAGGTCATAGCACAACCCAGACGTCGGCATAGGGCTTCTGAGACTCTCTCTTGACAGCACCTCTCTCCTTCAGAGCACGTGGTGGGTTTGAACTGCAACCCACACGACCTTCGAATCAGGAGAGCAAATGCTCATGGGGATTCTGAATGTATGCAGGTCTGGGCTGTCCTACACAAACCCCAATGCCGATTTAAGCTGCCCACAGAGGTGGAGATGATTCAAGGTCACTCATTTGGCCTAGGGGAACACAGACAAGGGGACTCTGCTGGCTTTTTGTTTTTGTTTTCACTGTGGTCACAGTATAGATCACAAAGCATTTGACAATTAAGCAATTTTTACACATACAAGTCAGTGACTTTGTACTCATCACACTGAGCTATCATTACCACCCTTTCCCAAGTGATTCCACCATGATTGACACACTAAGTGCCCCTATAAGCAAGCTTCCTCCCCTCCCCTGCCTCACTCAATGCAACCAGTCACTGCCATCACGTTGATTCTGCCTTGTAATCATCCTCTAGGGCACAGTGGACCTGCCCCTTTAACTATTTATAGGAGCAGACAGCCTCATCCTTCTCCCTCAGAGCTCAATGCACAAGCCACAAAAACCCTGGAGTCCTTGAGTCTCACACCAGGAAGCCACCCATAAACTTTGTTCTCTCTGCACTTGTCTATTCTAGACATTCCACAGACGTGGGATCCTTTTGTGTCTAATATATTCACTTGGCATGATGCATTTACACTTCATGTTGTAGCACATATTAGGACTTCATTTAGCTTGATAGATAAATAATGCTACAAAACATACACATATTTCTTTTGTGTTTTATCTATTCATCTGTGGTTTTCACCCTTTTGTTCTTGTGCTTCAAAGAACATTGTTGTACAACCTCTGGTTTTCTTTCTTTTCTAATCATTTTCTTGGGGGAGGTGCCTGACAACTCTTTTTTTGGGGGGGGGGCAATCACTGCCTCTGGTGGTTGTGGGAGCTATCCAGTGCTACTCCTGAGAGCCGCCACTGGATTTGAACCGCCAAGCCCACAGGCCCGCAGTCCCGCACTCAATCACTCACGCCACCGGGGCTCAGCCCAGCCTGATAACTCTTTTAACAACCCATACATCATTCGTATCAAGCATATCTGTTTATATGTTACCATCATCATTGACTTTCTATTTGAGTCCTTGGTATCAGCTCCTCTTTCCCCCCTCCCTTCCCAACCCTCTGACCCCTTGATATATTATAATTGTTTTCATATCTTACACTGACTACTGTCTCCCTTCACACACGGTTCTGTTGTTTGGTTTTATTTCTTGCCTAGAAAGATTCCATTGGATTTCACTTCCAGTGCAGCTGCATTTTCCTTCTTTGTAGATTTCCCAGTCTTTCAGAAATATGAATCAAATTTGCAGATTTCTAAACAGGATTTGGATCCAAGGATGGTTAGACATTTCTCCACCCCCCCCCCAGCCATCATGTGAGTGCTATTTTATAACTCAAGTGCTTATAATGTTCTTGCATCGAATTGGCTGCCTTTTGTTTTATTAGCTGTCTGTGGCTTCTTTTACAAGGCTCTGAATGAGATTTTGTAGGGAAGGCCCTGGTTGACTTGAAAGAACTCCTTGGATGAGTTAGTTGGATGAGCGCCATAGAACTTGGTTGGCTGCTGAGGAAGGCTTGTGTATGTGAAAACACTTACTTCTCCACGATTCACCAAACAAACAACCTGATATTTAGAAACGAGAGTGAAGGAACTAAGCTTTACAATACGATCTGCCTGTTACTTCTCACAAGCTTCAAACCAGACCCTCCACCAAAATTCCTGCCATGAAATAGATTCTGACTCATAGGGACCAAAACTAAGTCTTTATGGGAACAAACTGTGTCATCTTGGGCCCCCAGGACAACCGGTGGGTTTGAACCAAAGACCTTATAGTTAGCGGCCCAAAGCTTAACCCACAGCACCATCAGTGCTCTTTCTACAAAGTCCAATCTGTTATTAACCCATTGGTTAACATCAGAAACTCACAGTCAATCAATGCTGACTCATGGTGACCTCCCTGTTTTCTGGTGTTGAAAGGTGTCTTTCTCCGGAGGGAGGAGCTGTAGGCGGTCAAATTGCCAACCTGCGGCTCTCAAGCTAGTGGGTAACCGCTCCACTGCTCCCTGTGGTTAGCCCAGGACCCCTGGAGTTCTTTCTTCTCTCCAGAAGGAAACATGTACATCAAATCTCCCTAGTAACCTTGGCCTTAAAAAGCTTCTAACAGTCTCCTTGTTGGAAACAGATGGAAACAGCTGAAAAGTTTCTCAGAAGGGAGTCTAAACAATGTCACATGAAAAGGCTTTTTAACAAGACCCAAAAAACAAACAAAAGCTGCTTCAACGTTTATCTTTGCACAAGTTCTATTGTTACAGCTATTGATACCTCATAAAACATTCAAAGGACACTTTGTCCTGTGGTTGTGTTTTCCTCTTGTGGTTGAAGGAAAACAACGTGCAAAGCTTTCAAGGTGGTAAATTAAAACAGCTGGTTTTATTTCATTTTTCAGTAAATGGATTGTAATACTCAAGTAGACATACATGTCAATCTGATAGCTTCATCTTCATCCCTCTCATCTCACAGATACTTTCTTTTGAAAGCATCTGCTGGCAGAGAGTGCTACAGCCCAGTTCCCTTTGCACTCATCCTGTCTGTCCTCTCCTGCTAGTCAGAATCTTTTTGCGATGTTGCTGATATCAAAGAAGAAGCAGGTACTTGGAGGTCTTCTTCTTAAGCGGAAGTGCCCTGGTAAGGCAGCGAAAGAGACGAGAAAACAAGGAAATGGATCATTCTTTAGGGTCTTCTCCCAGTTTTCTTTAGCTGGCATGTCCTTTATGTTCATGTAGACCTTCCTTTTCCTGAGAAAAACTGCCCCCCCCCCAAAAAAAAAGGAAGTGGTGGCTTGCTCCTCTGAAGCAGACTGGGGCTTGGGCTTGGCTTGGGGGTGAATGACCCAGGTTGTTAGCGTGTCTGGTAAATAGCAACCCAAACAAACCCAGTTGCCATGCTATCATATTGACTTGTATAATTCTCACTCAGGGTGCTGACCCCATCTGTGTGTGTGTGTGTGTGTGTGTGTGAAGGGGTGTGATCTTTCCACAATAAGTTGTCAGGCTTTTCTTCCAAGCCGGTTTCAAACCAGCAACCTTGCAGTTAGTAGCGGAGTGCTTAACTCTTTGTGTCACCCAGAGACTCCCAAACACATTACAAGGGGAATAGTGATCATCCTCTCCCAGGTGGACACTATGTCTGTCTAGAAGGCCTTCTGCTCTGGGCATAGATCTTTGCAGCAGTCAAAGTTGGTACTGCCTTGGCACATGTGCTGCACAAGACTTCTCAATCATGGCGATGTGCTCAGATGGCACTTGGAGAACCAGGGTGTTCCTGACTTAAGTGGTGATCGTGTCAATTGCTATCTATGCACATGGAGGCTGGAACGCTGACTAAGGAAACCTCCGGAGATTGGGTGCATCTGAGGGACGGGGTTGGTGAAGAGAACTGGAAGTACCATGGATGGTCAGAGGAGCAAACACATCAAGGTTGGAGGAAGGATAGCCAGATGGGTTCCCCAGAATGGAGAATGGTCAGCTTTTGTCTCACATACGGTGGATATGTTATCAGGAAGGACCAATCCCTGGAAAAGGACACTTGTTTGGTAAAGTAAAAGGGCAGAAAACAGACAAACAACAAAACCAGGAAGACGCTCCACAGAATGATGGACACAGTGGGCTCAAATGTCACACTTGTGAAGATGGCCCAAGACTGGGCAGGGATTGTTGTCCTGAATCTGCATGGATTAGATGGCCCCTAACAGCAACTACATGTGGAGTGCCTAGAAAGATGAGCTTGATTTTTTTTTTGGGGGGGGGGCATCACTGCCCTCTGGTGTTCATGGGAGGTACCCAGCCTTGCTCCTAGAGAGCCACCGCTGGATTTGAACCTCCAAGCCCTCGGCCACAGGCCCACACTCAACCACTTATGCCACCGGGGTTCAGCCCAAAAGATGAGTTTGAAATGGCTTCTAACTCGGACACTAGATAATACCTCAGCCTCTGAGCAGATGGCAGGAATCCCAAGCCCCCAAATCAAACTCACCACCATCAGGTAGATTCCGACTAGTAGCCACCCTACGTGACGGAGTGGAAATGTCCCTCTGGGTTTCTGAGACTGACCGGGCACCTTTATAGGAACAGAGAACCACATCTGTATCTTGGGGACCAGCTGGTGGTTTTGAACTGCTGACTTTGGGGTTAGCAGCCCAATGTGTAATCCACTCTGCTACCCGGGCTCCCTAGATGACAGGGGTAAACTTTAAAAAACCCACATTGGAATTAAAAAAATGTAAAAAAAACAAACAAACAACCCCCAGCCTTTCCTCTTTTGAGCCTTGTCAGGAATTGGGGAAATACCTCTACAATTATGATCTACTAAAAGAGATATTGCCTGCATTTAAAAAACTAAGAAATTAAAAAAAAAAAAAAGAAATACTCGAAAAAACCTTAAAGAATCTTGCAGGAAAATGTATGCTCATGTTGAGTTGAGAGTTGATGGAGTTTTGAGAAAACTCCTCAAAAAGAAAAGCTCCTCCCCTCCATTACACACCCTTCCCGTGATGGCTTGAAAACTGAAAATGATCGAGCAGAAGACTCAGAAAGCTTGACTTCGAATGGCCTGCGCCAGGCCTGAAACTCTTTGTTGAGGAAAATGCCAAAACTTGAAAAACAGAGTGTAAAACTGAGCAGGAGACTCTGAATATACCATACTATGTATATCTAGGTACCAGCTTCCGGGAAACAAGACTCCAGACTTAAATCGGAAAAGAAATTGAATGATCTATTCATTCTAATTTTACATGCACACACAGAGAGAATGGGGGGGAGGAGGAGAGACATCTACCTACATTGTGGTATTGATGTCCCATTTTTTTCTTTATCTTTATAGCTTTTTTTTGTTTTTCAAATTTTCTATAATGAGCATTGATTACCTTGAAACTAGAAAACCTCATGGACCTTTTCACAAACACAGGTATCTTGATTCAGTCTAACCGTACATCTCATCCAGAGTTCCATCTGATCTTAGGTACCATTTATGCGTTGCATTGTGTCTTTCAACCAGTGTGCCTGCACCTGTCCCTCAGGTCGCAGGGCACAAATGACTCGCCATTGACTATGCATCCATCAGACCATGCAGATGGTCTCCTTCAGAAGGAGACCTCGATTTCTGCTCCTTGAGGGCTGTAGTGCACAGAACGCTGTGGGAGCAGCCCTGCACCAACAACAGACCCAGACACATGCACGGGAGGCCGGGAGCAGAGGAAGACAGACAACGAAGACATTGCACTGCCGAATCTAGGAACATCAACAGTTGCCGGCAGCTACTACTGGAAGTGAACTATCAAAGGAAGGACTCCCCCTGCCTTCATAACCTCCTGAATTGTGAGAAAGCAAATTTCTGTTCTTTAAAGCCACTGTGGTATTTCTGTTAGTGCGGCACCAGGTAACTAAGGAAGTATCAAGTTTCAGAACTGCTATGAGTGTTGTTTTCCATCGAAGAGATTTCTCACAGCTACAGAGTGGATGCCAACTCTTAGTGACCCTAGAGGGCAGGGTAGAACTGCCCCCTATGGGTTTCTGAGATGGACTCTTCGCCCAGCAGAAAGCCTCACCTTTCTCCAGCAGAGCACAGGTGGTTTCAACTGCTGATCTGTGGTGGCAGGTCAATGCAGAACCCACTGAACCACCAGAGCATCGTAGGGCAGTCCATGACATATGCTCATTTTCCACTCAGCAGTCATAACGTATCAAGAGGATTTCTGCGATATACATGTAAGCCATGAGGCATCAGTTAAATTAACGCCGGTGAACTCTACCCAATTTGAGAAGTAAAACTATCTGTGTCTCCTCCCTGGTTCCAGAGGAAACCATGAATCCAAATTTTGTATTCCTCGTCTCTTTGCCCTGGTAGAGGAGTAGATGGCAAACCTGACTGCAAACCACAAGATCGGCAGTTCAAAGTCACCAGCTGTTCTCCAGGAGGACGAGGACGCTTTCTACTCCTTCTGACTTGATGGCAGTGAAGTTGTTGTTGTTGTTGCTTTTAAAAAGAGTTCCATCACATATGTGCTATTACACCCTTGTTTTCTCCTCAGTGCTGACTCACAGTGAGTCCCTGTGTATTGAAGCATAAACACACCCTCGACAGTCTTTCAAGACAGTAACCTCTCAAAAGCTGACCACCAGACCTTTCTAACAAGGTGCCTCTGGGTGGCTTTGGTTAGGGATCAAGAGCTTAACCACTGGAGACTTCCAGTATACTTCGAATGACCGCCCCTGACCCCTCCCCCCCCCACCCCCCCCACCAAAGGCCATGTGAAGTTTTGAGTTTTGCTTGCTTTTGAATTTTATAAGAATGCTACCCTATGACATGGTATCATTCTTCTGAGAATTACTTTTCTCACTCGGCACTGTCCCAAAGATCCACCCATATTACTGCAGGTAGAGGAGCCCATTCACATCCAGCACCGTTTCTAGTTCATGAATGTGCTACAATTTGTCAACTTCTTTTCTCAATAACAGCTGTTGGAGCTGCTTCTAGCTTTCACATGTGGACATTGTTCTTGTATATATTTCTCAAAGCACATCCACTAGGATTTCCTGAGGGTGGACACTACTGTCCATGGAGCTCCTAGGACAACAGGCAGCAATGCATGCTTTCACATTCCAACATACCATCCAAGTCTTTTCCTAAGTTGTTGGAACAACATTTTACTCCGACCAGGTGTACAGCACTCCCTTTGCCCCTCATCCTCAACACTCAGATCCTCAGCTTCTTATTTTTGCTAAACCTGTATGCATTTTCTGTGTCCTTGAATGATCTCCAAACCTTCCTGAAGCTATTTATATTTTCAGCCTGTGTATCTTCTGGTGAAAAAGGGTCCAAGGATTCACTACTTACTATGTAAAAAGTACTTCCTTTTCCAGGCCTGAAGGGAATGTGCGGTATTTTCTAGGGAGCTGAACCTGCTTCCATGTCATGATGGGAAGCACGGTGTTCTTCCAGAACATGCTGCATTCAACTTACAGGGTGCGAGGAGATGGAGATGCTAACCAGTATTGGAATCCATGTTATTCTTACAGGTCATCAAGGCCTATGTCAACCCACCCCCCTCTTCCCCGAATATTTGGCCAGGTGACGGGGTCATCAGGGTTGGGTTTCGGAGTTTCTGGCCCACTTTAGAGCGGCAGAGCTGGGAGCCCTGCTGCTGCCAACTGCTCCGGGCTGCTGACCTGGGGGCTGCTGCCACCGCTCATGTGACCCGTGCTTTCAGCTATGCTCGGGGTGTCTGTACCTCAGCGCATTGCTTTCCTCTTGTGCTTCTCTGTAGCTTAGCTTTCCTCTAGCCTTAGAAACCTCTGGGGGCCAGATGAAACACAAACTAATACTGAAAGCCCAGGTCGTCAAAAAGTCAAAAAACTAAAAGTCTTGACCATGCATCCTTTGAGCTGCTACCCAACTTCATTGTGCTGAGTCTCCACTTCTCTCATGGGCAGACCCCAGCCCCACCCGGGCGTGCCCAGTCAGTTCCAACTCCAAGTCGCCCTGTAGAAGGTTCCTGGGGCTGCAAGTCTTTATGGGAGCACAAAACGCCATTGTTCTTCCACAAAGTGGCTGAGGAGTTTGAACTCCCGACCTCACCGTCATCCTCATCCGGAAACCCACCAAACCATCAGGGGTCTCGTGAAGAAGGGGAGGGATCACAGTCATAATACGCATCTCTACTCAGGTCACAGTTTTGTAGCTTGTAGGATATTACTATCGGGAAAGTGTTTATATACTGGGAGGTGTTGTACTTACAGAGGAGATAGTTTAAAGCAGTGGTTCTCCACCTGTAGGTCATGATCCCTTTGGGGATTGAAGGACCCTTTCACAAGGGTCACCCCTGACTCATCACAGTAGCAAAATTATAGTTATGAAGTAGCAACGAAAGTAGTCTTATCGTTGGTGGGGTCAAACCCCCCCCCCCCACAATGAGGGACTGTATTAAAGGGTCATGGAAGGTTGAGAACCCCTGGCCTAAAGAGTGGAGAGGGAGTGTTCTATAGGGAACTGCAGATCGCGTGCGGGACCAAACTGAGACTTACAGTGGGACAGTTTGGTTTCTGTGCTCTTAACTCTGGCACATGTTTTCTCATTGTACCGTGGAGCTCTGCAGACAGGCAAGCTGGGATGGGTGCTGTGGGTAGGAGGCACTGAAACTGGGTGGTGTCACCTGGGACAGAGGGAGACACGGCCCTATGTCTGTCCTGGTTGCCCTCTGGGTGGGGCCAGTTTGAGTTATTTCTCAACCTGGTGACCAGAGAAGGATTCACCCGTGGTTTCAGTTGACAAGCTGCCTTTCCTCTCCTCCCATGCTCTTCTTAATTGGTGCAGGCACACGTGAATGAGGACATTATATGAGTAAAACGGTTTACAAATAAGAACATGTGACAATATCCGGCAGGATGGAAAGGTTGGCTTCACCTAGATGAATTGGAGCTCAGTGACAATTGTTGCTTCTTAATCCCTGGTTGTACAGAGTTTTGTTGAACTGGGTAAGGAACCTTTCCAAACTGTTGTGGGAACAAGTCCTTCCGTGATCCAGACTTTGTCTAAAGTCAATGATAGAAAACGTCCAGCTATGAGGAAAAGGCGGTTGGAGGGAGGAATGTCTGCAAATAACTTCCAGCAAAGGATTCCTTAGTCATGAGGCCCTGGCTTGTCATTTGTATACACTCTGAATTCTTTTCACCAGTAGCCCAATGCACGCTCAGATCCAGAGTCATGGGCGCATGTGTGGAAGCACAGGGGAGGGCTGGGAGAGAGTAACAAAACCCCAGGCCATTACTGCAAGTAAACCTGTGAATGGAAGAAGGTGATCTCAACCCTGTTGCCTGCATAGAGACACTCTCCTTTTCTGAAGGCCTGTCTCTGGCGATGGCTAAGAACTCAGAAAGCAGGTTTTCTTTAGAAACAGCATTACGCACTGCAGCTAGACTATCAGGCCAACCCACAAAAGGGGGTGTCATGGAAATGCTTTTCTCTGTAATGGGAAGGAGGTGGGAAGTAACACTGCTGAAATAGTGTAGTAAAATCTAATCCAAACGAAAGCCAATGCTTCCAAGGGTGAAGGTCAATGCTGCATGTTGATATGAGCAGGCTTTCTGAGATATGATTAATGATGCTGTGCATGGTGAACAATAGAGGAAAAGCCAGAGATGACTTTACGTGGTTTCCTCCCACCCCACCCATCCTTCCACACAAGGCACCAGAAAGGCTGCTGTTGTTAGTTCCACTCAGTCCCTTTCAACTCCCGTCTGTCTTGCAGAGGAGGCTGGCTTCATGAGGTTTTCCTGACTGCAGACTTCATCGAAGCACACTGGTAGGGCTTTGCTTTCAAGCAACTGCTGGGTGGGCTCGACCTGCCAGCGGTTAGGTTAGCAGGAGAGTGCAAACCATTTGTACCAACTTGGGAGGGGACAGGAAAGCTTTTGTGACATTTCCTGAACCAGCCACCAAGGGATGCTGGCAGGCCAGAAAAGCACTGTTTCTGGCCAGTGGAGAACAGAGAAGTCGAACTAAGGTGCTCAAGAGGGAATAGGATCCCTGGTAGCACCGTAGCTGCAAACTGGGTTTCAATACGCAAGATCAGCAGTTCAAAACCACCAGCCTCTTTTTACTCCTATAAAGAGTTACAGTCTCAATCCTACCCTGTCCCGCAGGGTCACGTTGCGTTGACATCAACTCAGTAGCAGTGAATATAATATAGAGAGATGACATGCTTGTGTAAATTTATGGAAAACTAAAGAAGACTAGGTACCGTTGAATTACGGTCTTGGCTAAGATTATTGAGTGTACCATGGACTGCCAGAAGAATGGTGGCCCACCGGGTTATATGGTGGCTGCTAACTGCAAAGTCAACAGTTTGAACCCCCCTCCTGCTCCTCCAGACAAAGATGAGGTTTTCTGTCACCATGAAGAGTGACAGCCTTGGCAACCCAAAGGGTCACTTTGAATGAGAACTAACTCAGTGGCAGCGAAATAAGGAGGAGATGCGAAAAGCAAAAGCAAAAACACATCGGCCTTGGGAGAAGCCCGTTCAGCAATTCTCCTTTAGAAGGAAGGCAGGCGAGAGGATGGCTCATATACTTCGAACTTGTTGTCCAGAAGGGCCAGACCCTGCAGAAAGACAGCATGCTTGGGAAAGAAGAAGGTCAGTGAAAGAGAGGAAGAATTGCCATGAGATGGATTGGCCGGGTGGCTGCCTGCAAAGCAGGGCTCCCGCAGAGAACGGGCTGTGAGGCCCAGGCAGGCCCAGGCAATGCTCAGAGAGAATCGGACTCACAACAGACTCAAAGGCCCTTTACCAACAACAGCAGTGATTTCATAGTCACACGACCTTGCTTGGTGTCATTTTGTCTTTTTGAAATTGAGTGTTTTTCTGTGCGAAGTGTGATTGAAAACTTCCTTCCTTGCCTACTTATCCCAGTTGTGATCCAAGGAGATTACTCTTATGAAATATTTAGGGAAGGAAATGGCACACCGATTTCTAAAAGGCTTGTCGGACCAGATGGTCCCTGAGGTAAGTTCTTTCCCAAAGGCTGATGCGCAGAGCGACTTGTCGACTGATCTTCATGGGATTCCTCAACACAGTCTACTGACATCATTGACCTGGCAATGGTGTACAGAGGCTTATTCTGGGCTTTGACCCTGGGAATTTGGGTCCCGGTTCCTACCTCTACAGACACCTGAAGAGCCTGTCCAATGTGTTGAACCAAGGTAATTATTGTTTTCAATATTCAGGCTCTACTGCTCCTTAACTTAGGTTGCCCATATATGTCATTTGTCATCCAACCTGAAACATTTAAGAATAAAAGGAGTATTATTAATTATGCCAGGACCAAACCAAAAGCCAACTCCCTGTCGTCAAGGCTACTCTGACTCACAGTGGTCCTACTGGATGGGTTAGAACTTCCCCCGTGGGTTTCTGAGACTGTAACTCTGTAAGGGAATGTAAGGCTTTACTTTGGCTGCTTCTTGCAAACTTCTGACCTTGCATTTGGCAGTGACATGTGCTGCCAGGGCTCCTTTCTGCTAGAACAATAGGGATAAATGAGAATATCACAGGCAAACCTGGACACCTAGTCTCTTTGTTGTGCCTAAAACACCAAGTTCATCACTGAAGTCCCACCGACACTTTTCTATTGAGTCCAATACGACTCATAGAGACCCCATAGGAATAGAATGGCCTCTGGGACTTTCCAAGGTTATGATCTCCAAGGAAACAGACTACCACATCTTCTCCAAGAGCAGTTGGGGCTGAGGGTGGGGTTTGAACAGTCAACCTTGAGGTGAACAGCCAAGCTCTTCACCACGGTGCCCCCAAGACTCCTCCTCTTTTAGGTAGGTCATCTGAAGGAGGCGATGGTAATCAGCTTAAATTCTGAACTCCTGACTTGCAGAATGCTGTGGCCGATGCAGGAAGCCCCACATCCATTTGCAGAGTCCACACGTGGATTGAGTCTCCAGTAAATCTGACCATAGTCCAGGAATGTGAGTAGCCTTGCTCTCAGAGAGCATTGTAAAGTCTATTATGGCAGATGAAGCTAAGTTAAAATATTATTTGATCTCCCTTTTGACCCATTTTAAAGTTGTTTTGGTTATTAACATTTTCTGCTCTCGTTTCTCTTGTGGTTTTTCTGTTTCGTTTAGTTATTGTTGTTGCTACATTGGGGCTGTTCATTTCCCATTTGCATTTTGTATTATTTTCTGTATGTGAAATCCAGGAGAGGTAAATCTATTGAAACAGTAATCGGATTAATAATTACTTAGGGGCATATCAAGAGAGGTTGGGGGTAAGTGGGAAGCTAGCAATAATGAGTATGAGAAAGAAGAAAATATTCCGAGATTGATTGTGGTGATGACAGCACAACTTGTCTTCATATGACTGACCGATTAAATGATATTATACAACCACATTGTATGATATGTGAAGGAGATGACACTAACACCATTTTAAAAATGTTTTTGTTTTGGATTTTCCAGGAATGGATCTGTGAGGATCTTAAAGGTATTCATGAGCAGGAGGCTGCTTTTCCAACCCCTGAGACACCTGTCTGCTGCAGCTCCCTGGTGCCATGGCTGCACCTGTAGGATGGGCATGTGTCTGTGGAGTGGGTAAGGCTTGGGTCTGTCTCTGCCTGGCCCAGGGATTGTGAGTGAGACTATCCATGACATCTCCTGGTTCAGCCCTGTGGTCAGAAATAAGCTGATGAACCCAAGCAGCCTGCCCTACAGATTTCTAGGGGGCCCAATCATGTGCTCGGGGTGGGGGGAGCTTGTGAATGAAATGGAATAATCAAATATCTTTTCGGTGGTTGTTGCCCTTTCTTGCCAACTCACTCAAAAAATAAAAAAAATAAAACAACCCACACCTAACTGCCATTGGGTCAATTGGACTCATAGTGACCCTAGAGGGCAGAAGTGGAACTGCGCCACCACCCGTCATGGGTTAGAATGAAGAGCCTCGTTTTTCTCCTGAGTTCTTGCCAACACAGATACACACATCTCCATTGAGTTGACCCCAGCTGATGAGGACTCTGTGTGCGGCAGAGATCTGTGCTCCCTAGAGATTCACTGGCTGGTTTTTCAGCAGTAGATTACCAGGCTTTTCCTTGGAGGCACCTCTGGGTGGCCTTGAACTTTAGGGTTTCAGGGAGCAGCTGAACCAGTTAACCTCAGGGACTCTACCCATAAGCCAAGAGATTGGTCAAAGAGACTTCCACCGTGGAGAAAAATGACCTCAATATTTCTAAAGAGAACTATTGACTCAGAAGAGAAAGTTGTACACTACTCAGCTGAGGGGCAACTAACAAAAAGATCAACTTTCTCAATAGCTACTGGAGAGGAAAATTGGCATGCGTAGTTCAAAATGGCACTTAATGTTTTGGAATACGTGATCAAATGCCAGCCGCCCTTTTCATTTTGAATAATGTTTTCTACAAATGCCAAAATCAAACTCATCACTGTCGGGTCAATTCTGACTCACAGTGACCCTCCATGACAGGGTAGAACTGCCCTGTGGGTTTCTGAGACTTTAAATCTTAATGGGAATAGACAGCCCCATCCTGATCCCTTGGGTTTGAAACCGCTGGGCTTGTTAGCAGTACAGTGCAAAGCCCACTGTGTAGGGGGCTCTTCATGTTTTGCTTAGGTCAACGTTAATTAGCTGAACAGACTGCAGGGTTATCCAGGAGTATAGGTTTGTTGTACAAAGGGGCCTGAAAACTAAGGAGAAAAATGAGTTGAAGGGATAAAAATTTCCCTTGAACTTTTTGAAGCCCTCTCACATGGAATAGGAAGGTACCCAAAAGCTTAAGTGCAGAAGCCATAAGTTGATCAGGTGTATAAAAATCAGATATGGATCTGCGTCCCACACAGATCATAGAGATTCAAGTCACTAGAATCTTTGGTCACATTGCTGCATATGACTGTGTAGCCTCCCAGTCACAGGAGAATGTTTAAAGTTTATCTGTTTCTTCCTGACACTGAGAAGGGCTGCTTGTCCCTAAATCCCGGGGTATGGCATCATGCTTTGTTTTATGGACGATGCGTGTTGGGTGGTACAACACTCATTGTGCTGGTCAGGGAACGGAGTTGAGCGGCTGGTGAGGGGTTGCCTCTGCACGTCTCCCTGTCCTTCCTCACGAGTTGCCACTGTGACCGATCGACTGCAAGGAGGCACGCCTTTGCAGGTCACCTCTGCTTTTAGAAAAAGAGCAGAGACGACGATATGAGAAAACATCATGATCTCTTTGCACAAGTATCCTTGGAGGACTCTTTTGCATGCACCAACTGCCATTCTGATTTTATGACTGCAGCAGTGGGTGGAAACACCTGCTCCCTCATTGAGCACCCCAGTCGGCCAAAGTCCATGCAGTGATTGCCATGGAGCCTGGGGATATGCACTTTACGTATTCCCTCCTCAAGTCGTGCTGAAGAACAGGGGTCTAGCTAATGGAAGACACAGAGGGTGTGTGCCTGGGCTCACCCATTCACATCACAAAGTATTGAGTTGGCAGACACACTTGAAAGTGCAGCTAAGGGGCTTCCAGAGGACGGTCCTCCTCTGAGCATGGAGCATCAGGACGTGGCAGAAAGGTACTGACCTGATTTCCCAAAAAACCCACACTCTCCTTCTAGCTCTATCACTTACTCTCCAAGTGACTCAGGGCCACTCACCCTCTTTGAACCACTGTGTCTTCTTCTGCCATCAAAGCCACAAGTTATTTAAAAGAATCCTTTTATTACAACTCTTATCCCAATCCATAATACATCCATTGTATGCCAAGCACATTTGTACGATTGTTGCCCTCAGCATTCTCAAAACATTTGCTTTCTACTTAAGCCCTTGGTACCAACTCCTCATTTTCCCACCCACCCCGTCTCCCCTTCCTCATGAACCCTTGTTAATTAATAAATTATCATTATTCTGTCATAACTTACACTGTCCAATGTCTCCCTTCACCCAATTCCCTGTTGTCTATACCACAGGGAGGAGGTTATATGTAGATCCTTATAATCAGTTCCTCCTTTCTACCCCACCTTCCCTCCATTCTCTGGTATCGCCACTCTCACCACTGGTCCTGAAGGGATCATCTGTACAGGATTCCCCATGTTTTGGTTCCTATCTTTGTCAGTGCACATCCCCTGGTTTAGCTGGATTTGTAAGGTAGGATTGGGATCATGATAGTTTGGGGGGTGAGTGTGTGAGGGTGGGGAGAAAGCATTTAAGAACTAGAGGAAAACTGTATGTTTCATTGTTCCTACACTGCACCATGACTGACTTGTCTTCTCCCTACAACTATTCTGTAACAGGATGTCCACCAGCCTACTTATGGGCTTTGGGTCCCCAATCTACACTCCCCCTCATTTACAATGATATGATTTTTTGGTTTTTGATGCCTGATACCTGATCCCTTCGACACCTCATGGTCAAACAGGCTAGTATGCTTCTTCCATGTGGGCCTTGTTGCTTCTGAGCTAGATGGCCACTGGTTTACTTTCAAGCCTTTAAGACCCCAGACACTGTATCTTTTGATAGCTGGCCACAATCAGCTTTCTTGACCACATTTGTTTATGCACACATTTGTCCTTAGCGATTGTGTCTGGAAGGTGTGCATCATGGAATGCCAGTTGAATAGAACAAAGTGTTCTTGCCTTGAGGGAGTACTTGGATCAAAGCCATAATCTTATCCACCTTTTCCAGATGGTGGTTGTAAGGATGCAATGAGATGGAGTGTGCGATGAATGTACTATGAGTTACAACACACCACACAAACGCAAGGGCACCATCATTCAGGTTTGTACTCAGCTTGCCCAGTGACTCAGATGCAATGTTGGGCAATGGAATGACATCAGATTTCACAATGGTGACGATGGCAAAACATGTCAGAAACTTCACTCCACCTCATGACAGACTAGATTTCCCAGAACATTTCTGATGCTTCTCCCAGGCAATCAGTGACTGATGTGAAGAAATGAAATGCTTATGGAATGAACTAACTTGAGCTTTTAAAAAGTGATCCTGGAAAAGGAAAATCACTGGAGAGCACTAAGATCAGGGAAGATGACCCTCTTTAAGTTTCAGAAAAATTAATCCAGTCACTTGATTTCTTATAATGCATCATGGAGAAGCTTCCGAATGTTTCAAGGACTAGATCAGAACTTGTGATATCATGTCTCTTTCTTTCACTTGGATAGCTCAATACACCATGTGGCAGAAAGTGCATGGAAGGCATCCTGCCCACCCTGTGTACTTCTCCCTTCTCCTGCTCACCACATCTAAAGGGCAGTGGTGTTAGTCGGGTTCCACAGAGAAACAAAACCAAGACACTTATGATATATATATATATATATATATATATATATATGGATAGGTTTACCCATAGAAAAGGAATAAAACAGCTAATTAGTTCACACTGCAATAGAAAACTCAGTTTAGCTCACTTCTGTGAAACAATTAATATACTGGAAGTCCTCCAACTCCCAGGGGTTACTGGGTCCAAGGTCAAGGAAGCAGACAGAGGAGTCCTCCCTGGAGCAAGGCAAGCAGAGTCGGCCCACAGGTAGCAAACAGCAGGGGGGTGGGGGGTCAGCAACAGTTAGTACCTTGGGAACTTAGTGAAGCAGACCCGGATAGGATATTGAACTCAAGCCATGCAAGGCAACAGGAGCCTCCAGCCTCAAGCTCAAGGGATGCATACACCAGCAGTGTAGGGAAGCAGATCTCAAAGGGGCCTCAGGTCCTAGCGACATGATCCACTGGCTGGTTTGGCCCACAGGTAGTGTAACTCACTGATTGAGGCAGAGAACTAGCTAAAGCGGCAGCACTCTCCAGCATGCTCCCATCACCAGAGAGAAAATGGGAGAGGGGCGGGCCTTGCAGAACCATTTATCTCTTTGCCCTCCAATCAAACTGTGACATGATTAGTCCCACAAGTTCCTGTGGGCCAGGTTGGCACAATAACCCTCACTATCACAGTAGGAGAGCACATACATGAAGATATTGATTGCAGTACCCCTTATGAGAATTAGAGACAACAGAAATGTCAAACACATAGGAGTCATAAAAACCCATTGTCATCGAGTCAATACCAACTCAGTCAACCAACCCCACTATTGCCCGATCAATTCTGACTCACAGCGACCCTACAAGGAAGAGTAGAATTGCTACATAGGGTTTTCTGAGGGTGTAAATCTTAAAGAAGATGGCCTCATCTCTATCCTACGAGGAGGCTGGTGGATTCAAACCAGCAACCTTCCAGTTAGCAGTCAACACTTAAATCACGGAGCCATCAAGGCTCCTTATTGATGCTAAGTAAAAAAAGTCACCATATGTATTGGACTATTAGGAGTTACTAGAAATCATGATTTAAAGATACAATTAAAAACATCCCAAAGTGCAATATAGCACC
>PVJH01033759.1:0-21286 GCA_004026705.1 Nesogale talazaci | reverse complement strand
ACCCTGGCCAGCCAAAAGGACGAACAGATCTGTCCTGGAAGAAGCACATCCGGAGCGTGCCTTCGAGGCAAGCATGGTGAGCCTTCGTCCGGAGTCTTTGGACAGGTTGTCAGGAGAGACCAGCCCCTGGAGAAGGATAGCACACTCGGTAAAGGTGGGGAGGGGGCACAGGAAAGAGGAAGGCCCTCGACAACAAAGTGAAACCCAAGAAGAATCGATGGGAGGTGCGGGACTAGGCACCGTCTCATTTGAAGGGTGAGTTTCCTTCATGGATGGCCCATAGACGTGAGGCAGACCACGGAACGGCTGTGGATCAAAATGGAGGGCAGGATGGGAAAGTACCTCTGGCTCACAGGATGGAATCACAACACTGGCGCACCATCAGCCCCATGGGTGATGCTCTGGAGAACCGTCACCCTCTGTGGGAAGTCTGCGAAGGAGAGCAGCCCTCAAGCTCTGGCTACAGAAGACCTGACTGGAGGCTTTGTCTGCAGCCAGGGCCGTTACCTCCAGTGCATCCGCTCATGGGGCACCTCTGCCACTTCTGACGGACAGCTTGCATGGGTGCTCTGCCAGGGGCCCTGGCTCTTCCTCCCTGTCCCAGATGACTTGCACATCCCCAGGAGCGGCTCTGCTGGGCACGGGAGACGGTTTATCCCCGGCCAACCACACCCCCAAGGAAAAGGAAGGAAGGGGCCTTAAGTCCCATCCTCTGCTCAAGTGGTCTGAAGCCTGCTGCCACAGAGACAATGGGTATGACTTGGTCCACGCCCTCTGCCAAGGTCAGGGCTGAAATCTGCCTTCATCCTGCCACAGAGCACTGCCCGCCATTGACCCGATGGTGGAGGAGCACTGGGACTGAGAGAGCTTCTCAGAGGCTGGAGAGCAAAAGGCAGCAGTCGGGGAGATGCCCAGCACGGTGCTCCCCAGGTGCGGGCGACCATGACCCTCACACGGCAGCTCATCAGGGAGAAGAGCGAAACCGCCAACACCATTGCTGCCCGCGCCACCGCAGGACTGCCCCCAGGTTCTACGGAGACGGACAGTCACGCCGAAAGACTCCGCTGTGAACCGCACAATAAAACAAGACGTCATTTTGAAAACGCACCCATCGATGCACAATCGAGAAATATCCATGGAGCACACAGCAGCAACAACAAAAGCTTCAAGAACCATCATTTTAATGAAGAGGATGTTCATTTATAACCTGTTTTTTGTTCGGAAAAGGGGGTGGGGTGGGGGTGGAGATGAACCCTTAAAGGGTAATTCGGCTCAGTGCAGTAAGCAGGGGCTGGATTGCGTGGGACCCTGGTGGGACTGTCAGTAAGTGTTGGACTGCTAACTGCAGAGTTGGTGGGTTCAAACCCAGCAGCCTCTCCTGGGGAGAAAGATGAGACATTCTGCTGCCGTAGAGATTGACAGCCTCAGACATACTATCGAGGGTCAGATTTGGGGTCACGCTGTTGGGGGCTGATGGTGAAGCATTTCCATGAAAGTGTGACATCATGTGTTTTGCATTTTTTTTAAAAAGCACTTGGTAGCAGAGGATCCATTCAAACAGGCCCGTTGATGGAAGGCTGCTGTGACCTTTGGGTCCCTGTATTTCACGTTGGCAAGTGGGATCCTTCCATGGAGTCTAGAAGAGCCTGATAGGAGGACACAAGAGCAAATGGAGGGCCAGAGGGTAGAGGGCACCAGGGGCGGGGCTACCCAATGAGCGCTACCCAGTTCTATCTGCATCCTGGCCCACCGACCTCTGAGTCAGAGCCCTGCCCGGGGAGGACTTACCCTGTAACAGCCGCAGGGCTGGAGGGAGATAGGATTAAGCGAGGGATTAATTTAGGCAAACAGTACGCGAGACTTCCCAGCCAGCCACAAAACCTTCTCATTCCCATGGAGCCCCAATAGAATTATGATTTAATAGCTTTGATCAGCTCAAGTTTCCAGAGAAAGTTTCACCAGGTATCAATTCATGGGTTATACTCCAGCTGAGTGTTAAAGACGAACCAAAAAGAACTAGACTCTGAGAGGGTATGCAGTGTAAATAACCAGTGGTATGATGGATTGTACTACAGGAGAGCGGAAAGTCTCATCTTTCTGTTGAAGAGCAGCTGGTGGTTTTGAACTCCTGGACTTGCAGTTCGCAGCCCAATGACTCACCCGCTGTGCCACGAGGGACCCTTGTTATATCGACAAGGAAGAGCCATGCTAGTCTCAACGTCATCAGGACACTCCTGGAAGATAGCTCATGGGGCTCGTGAGGGGATCGGAACTGTGGGCGAAAACCTCGATGCAGTGCTGGATTCCAGAGCACGACAAGGCAGATTTTCTAGAATTCTGTATACCATCCCCCGTCCTGAGATTTCCTAAAAGTGGTTCAGACTCCTGAGGAAAAGGACACTTAAAAAATGACAACGATGACTTTGAAGAGATCACTGAAGATAATGGGTGCTACAGCAAAATGTGGGGAAGAGATCAGATGGCTGTCAGAAGGAAGGGCACCTGGGCTCTTCAAGCTGTGCCTTCGGGCTGAGCCTCAGTGGCATAGTGGTTGTGTGTGGGACTTCGGCCCACTGGGTGGGAGGTTCAAATCCAGCAGCGGCTCTCCAGGAGCAAGGCTGGGTCTCCTACTCCCACCACCAGAGGGCACTGATGCCCCCCCCCAAAAAAAGATGTGCCTTCAATCAACCAACCATCTAAGTGACTCACCAACGCAGTCCACAAGGGAGAAACACACCAGCCTGTGTGATCCACGGATTCTAAGGAACAAAATCCAAATCTGGAGGAGGGACTGGTAGCAGAACCGAAGTTTTGAGCACTGAATTGCAGAAAGTTATGGGTGACAGTGGAACCCCAAAATTCATTTTCAGCATGCCCACACGGATTAAGCCCCTGGTGACTCCCCATTGACCAAAGTCCAAGGATGTGAATAGTCTTGCAATCAAAGCATGGTAAAGTTGATTATGGCAGGTGTGGTTAGATTAAAATGTAACATCTTGTCATTTGACCTTTCTTTTGATCCATTTTAAAGTTGTTTCAGTTTTTAATATTTCTTGCTTCCTTTTTGATTGAAGTTTTTCTAGTTTTGTTTTGTCACTGTTGTTAGGCTTTTTGTCATTTTGTTGGTGGTGTTTGCATCCTGTTTGTGCTCAGTATGTTTTTCTGTATATGAAGTCCAAGATCGGTAAATATATAAGGTTAGTAACTGGATTAAGAATTACCCAGGGGTAACGGAGGTTCAATTCCAGCAGTGGGGCTGGGCCTCCTACTCCCACCACTGGAGAGCAGTGTTGCCAAAAAAAAAAAAAAAAAGAATTACCCAGGGGGGTGGCAGGAGAAGTACGAGAAGACATTGTTCCAAAATTGATTGTGGGAATGATTGCACAACGCTCTTTAATTATGATTGAACAATTCAATCTTGTGACATGTGAATTAGATGCCAATAAAACCATTTTAAAGAAGAGGAAAACAGGTTTAAATGAGCTAGAGACTGTATAATAGGCAATGAATCCATGGAAAAAGAAAATCCATTCGAGTAATTGGGTTCTGCCTACATTTGTTGAGTCCAGTGTCAATCGAAATCAGCACAGCTTCCTGGGAACCAGCCCTCCAATAGATAAGTTTTTTGATGGCCACAGAACAAAAAGGAGACATATAACCCAGAAGAAAAATCTGGCTGGAACAGTGGCTCTTCTTCAGCCAAGAGCCTGCCTCTGGGAAATAGAAACAAAAACTCTAATGACAATAAAGCAATGCCTTGAAAGCTGTCTCTTTGGAGTTGACAATGAAGAGAGGAGAGCTTGTCGCAGATGGTGTAGTGTTCCTGGACAAGGAGAGGCAGAATTTCCAACTCTGCTGGTCTGCTTTCTCTCCCAAGGAGATGGTTCTCCATCCAGAAATACTCATCAAATATCCCAGAGTGGAGGAGAATGAGAAGGCTGACACGCTACATCATTGCATCCCAGGATCTAAGGCAGTCCCAGGCACCAAGGGCACAGTCATGTGTGTTACTGAGTAAGTGGATGAGTGACTGAGTGAGTGTAAATCTCTCAAATAGAAGAGAACAGTGAATGACTATGGACCCCCTGCTATATGCAAGGCAGCAGCCTAGGGGTATCAGGAAGCTTGCAGGCCTGGGGGCAGGAGGGAGGGGAGAGTAAACTGCACGTGTAGCAGTGAAGGCCAGGCTCACCCTCTCATACTGGATTCAAGTCCCAGCTTTGCCACTTACCGTGAAGTTGGACATGTTCCATGAATATGTTAAGGCTGCATTTCTTCAGGTCCGGAGTGGGCAGAGTAAGAGCGTATGTTGTTATTGGAGTGGTTATCTGCCTTCTTTATACACAATGGAAGGAAACGCTACCTGGTCCTCACGGTCCTCATAGTTGTTCCTATGCCCGAGGTCATCGTTGTAGCCGCTGTGTGCCTCACTCTCACTGAGGGCCTTCCTCTTTTGCATGCCCAGAGTATGCCAGCTGCACTTTCCCCAGGCATCCTGGCCTCTTAAGGAGCCGTACTTCTTCCAAGACAGATGGATTTGTCCTTTTAGAAGCCCCTGGTCCTTTCCATAGTCTTCTCCGGCAGCACAATCCACACAGATTCAAGGTAGAGCTGAGGTTTAGATAAGATGCTGGTCTAAAGCACATAGCCTCTAAATTGGCGGAGGATTGTATCATGTGTGACAGCCTGAGGGAGCTGCCAAAAGTGTGTGGAAGAATGGAACGACAAGATAATGTGGCTTTCCCATGAACTTTCTTATGTCCTTTCGCATTACCTGCTAAACTGTTACCAGTTTAATGGATGGAGAGCCACAGGCTCAGAGAGGTGAAGCGACAGGGCCCAGCTCGCAGACATCTCGTGTTGGCTGTGCTCTCTGTTGACGAGCCCTCTACTATGGCCTCAATCGTGGGTTACATACTGGACTGGGGACCCACAAGGTCGGCAGTTCAACACCACCAGTCTCGCTTGGCGGGAGAAAGATGGGGCTTTCAGTTCTCACACCTATTTGCACCGTCAGAAATCCACAGGGGCAGTTCTACCCTGTCCTGTAGGGTTGCCCCGAGTTGAATGATGTAAACATTTTGCATCGAGAGTTTACTAGCTAAAGAGCAGTGCCAGCAGTCTCAATGGTGGTTTTTCGGTTTAGTACATCTGGCACTGAAGTCAGCGGAGTGGATGTACCAGGCAAATGGCTACATGCTGCCCTGTGAGCTGAAAGGTGCGCGACTGAAACCCACGCTCAGAAGAATGCCCTGGTGAGCGGCCTTCAGAAGGCCCCAGCCTTGAACCCTGCAGAGCATAGTTACATCCTGCAGACAGTCTTGCCTGGAGTCCAAATTGACTCTTGGCAAATGGTTTGGGTCTCTGACAGCCCCGGTGCTATTAACATCTTTTTCTTACTTCCTTTGTGATTTTGGCATTTCTTTGTGTAAAACTTAAAATGCCAAGCACCACTGCTCTGTGACAGAGTGGGATGTGGGACCCTTGTCGCCCCAAGAGTTACATGCCCTCTAAACTCTCAGGTGGCATTTGATTGGAGGGCGAAGAGGAGATGACAGTGATCAGGAACGAGGGTTTTTTTTTTTTTTTGTGGGGGAGCACAGAGGATATATTGAAGGGGGGGAGAGAAGGAGAGTTTTATGGAGATGAGACAAGTAGGCAGAAGGGTCATTTGCAGCAGGACATTATCAAGATTATGACCCTTGGAGCTGGAGGACGTAGGACCTAGTGTTCAGGCGGAAGTCCTCGCTGAGCCTGCAAGAGTGGGTTCGGGCTGTGCCCACCACCTGGAGGCTGGCGGCATCCGGAGGAGACGGGGAGCTGCTGCACACACGGGCCGCCGAAGTGGCTCCACACACCAATCTAACCCATTTGCCGCTGATGTCTTAAGCAGATTCAGGCACACACGACGAAGCGCAGCTCTTGCAGGAATGGTTTAAGCTGGTTCTGGAGAAGAACAAATTAACTCGATACGAGTCGGAGCTGCTGATCATGTAAGTAAGGCAACACTGAGGACAGCAAGTCTTACCAGCCAAGGGGTGGGGGAGGCGCACTGGGGAGGCTCCTCCTCCCAGGGTGAGGTCCCCGGATTTCCCCCCTCCTTGTCCATGCAGCAAGGTGATTGAGGCAAATTGATGCTTGACGACTTGCATGCAGTGCCGGTATTAGTGGCAGTGAGACCTCAGTCGGCTGTACTCTTGGTAGAGTCTTTGGATAAAATGGACTCCAGGTAACAGGCCCGGCACTGGGCAGTGCTGGGAGCAGGTGTTTGCACCCATCCCCCACCCCCCATGCTAACAGAGCAGCCACACCACAGTAATGGGGACTGACGCACCCGATTGTAACTCACATGAAGAGAGGTGGACTGGGTCACTCCCTTGGGACTTCGAGAGATTGAGCTCCATTTGTCTGTCTGTCCACACTTCCTGACCACTTGACTCCTGCGAGGGGGATCAGAGGCACAACTGGGTCTCACGACACTCAAAGGTACACGCCACTTATCTAGAGGGGAAGGAGCGGGCATTTACTGTACCCCAGCCAGATGGGTGCTTTCTCTCATGTGGTTCTATTGTGTTTGTACGCCTGATCTGGGAGGGAATGGCAGGTGGGTGGTCTTGGAAAGGATCTAGTCGATGCTACCGTCTGTGTTCTGAGCCAGGTGAGAACTGAGGCAACCAAGTCGGTAGGTAGCAGGAGCACCCAGAGATCACCTTGATTACTGACCGTGGCCGGCGTGGCTCAGTGTGAGAGCCCTGCGGCTACTGCTGCCTGTTCTCTTCCTCAGGCTGCTGTGGAGCACAAGCTGGCTGGCTTATCATGACAGAAATGTATCCCCTTACAGTTCTAGAGGTCAGATGCTGCATTCTTTGGTTGGCCTCCCTCCAAAGGCCATGAGGGAAAATGCTTCCTTGCCTCTCCAGCTTCCGGTGGTTCCAGAGGTTCCTTGGCTTCTGGCCGCAGCCATCTGTGGCTACAGTCTGAGCCACACGGTCCATCGCCTTCTCCTCCATGTCTCTGTCTTCTCCTTTCCTGTCTCGGATAGCAGTACAGCCTTGAGGAAGTCTCAACCAGGCAGACGTGGGGCAGTTGGGCAGCAGCCATCCAGCTTGAACACCTCTGCTGTGCCCCATCCATGGCTCAGAGCAGACTGGCAAGCACATGGCCCCTGCACGAACATGGGGCAGATTCCATAGCAGCACCCAGCCAACTACAGAAAGTGCTCTTTGAGAGGACCCTCTCTGTTGGCTGCCACAGTGGGTGAAGAGTCGATGAAAGGCAGGGTAGAGGACAAAGGGTAGACTCTTGAAAAAGTAGGGATCTCGACCCCCATAGTAGGGCCACACTCACTGCCATCGAGTCTCCCCACAGGACAGCGTAGAACTGTCCCTGTGGGCTTCCAACTCTGTGACTTTGTGGGCATAAAAAGCCTCATCGTTCTCCATGGAGCAACTGGTGGGTTTCGAACTGCTGACCTTCCCCTTAGCAGCCCAACATGAAACCCACTACACCACCAGAGCTCCAAGTAGTGTAAGCAGTGAGACTAATGATGCAGGGAATAGCCAAGTGACCCCAAAATTCATTGCAAATACACAGGCAGACTGCGGGGAGGCGCTCAGAGGAAAAGGACTTATTTCCAGTCTTGAACCTCTCTGACATCTCTGGCTCCTTGGATTCTCTGGGCCTCTCTTTCCTCTCAGAACCGTCCGCTTGGGCTTTCATGATGCTGCCTTTCTTGCATTTTTATCCACCTAAACTTTTGATTGCCTTTTCCTTGGCTCCATTTCTTTCGTGGAACTCATAAGTGGGGACTAAGGTTCAGAGTGTAAATGTCTTCTTGCTCTCCAGTCTCCCATTTAGTGATAGCGTGACTTCTACGGTCACCTCTGACCTCTCCCAGACCTCATTTCTCACAAGAATGCCAGCCCTGCCTGCCCAAGTTAGTTGGGAACTTTCATAGGACTACATGGGCCAGCCCATGCGACATGTAGGTCCACTCTGTGATTTAAATGAGATCGGCCCAAAGCATCACTAATTCAAGGAATTCTGAACAACCCTTCACCAAGGGCCATTTTCTCATCTTGACTTTGCCGGGGCTGTTGGTGCAGACAGCGAGTGCCCAGTTCTTAGACTTGACTGCGCCCAAGCCTCTCCCTTCACCGTCGCCTGCAATGAGGAGACAAGATGGTGTCCACTAGGACACCCATGTGGGCAACCCCCTCCTCGGGGCTGCACTGTGACCCGAGGCTCCTTCTCTCAATGCTCGTGACCCTCTTTCTAACGTGCTGACGGCTGCCCACCTGCATCCGACAAAATCTCTTCGTCCTGGGCCCTTATTCCCTTGTCACCCCTGTCAGCATTTTAGGAATTGTCAGACATGACACATGGTGTTAGGTCTTCCCCCAAAGAGGAGAGAGTTGAAGATGGTCCTCACTTCTCCACAGACTGCTATAGTGGTTTCTTCACTCTGTGCTCACCTGAGTCCCCCCCAGAGGTGGGCTGCAAGGCCTTCCAGAAGCAACAACAGTCCCCCTCCACTGCTCCTCATTGTCTCTCTTGATTCAGCATGTCTCATCAATGTCAGGTTCTTGGGTCACCTCCAAGCATTCAGTTTAAGGAAATACCCCGACCCTGGTTCATACAAGGGATTACAATGAATGTTGTAGGGGGCTTGTTGTCATTCGCTGTGTCTCCACAACCCTCCAGTGTCTTAAACCTGGGCTGTTTCTCCCACCCAGGGCGCAAGAACTGGAACTAGAAGACCATCAAAGCAGACTGGAGCAGAAGCTGAGAGAAAAGATGCTCAAAGAGGGTGAGTCAGGGGACAGGCCGGGCCCTGGTTAGAGACCTGCTTCTCCCCAAAGGCACTTGAACTGAGCACATGGCAGATCCCACCGTGCACGCCCTGAGGGTCTGAGGCAAGTGCCAAGTCTTTCTTCCACCCACTCCTCATTGGCATCTCCTTGGGCAGGGAGGGTAGCCATTTGCTCTATCCCATGTGCCAACATCTGGCTGGAACAAAATCATCTATCCACTCACTGGTGTCTTCTTTCATTTCTACGTTTACTTCATCACCAACACATACTTAGGAGGCGCCTGGCATACGGTGAAAAGCAACACGTGCCCACCAGACCTTTGTGTGCTGACACAGACATGCCACCAAAATGTGTAGGAAGAGCCACACCTAAATGAGGCTGCAGAGGAAGGCAGCATCACTAGATCTGGTGAAAGGGGCATCTCCTCCTGGACTCTGTGGGGCTAGGCTATCACTCATGAGAAATGATTTCACCACGGAAGAGGAAGAGTAAACTCCATTGACATGGTAGATTAATTTAAGCGTTCATTGACTAAGACAAGTAGACCTATTTACTCTGGTGTCTGCCCTGTGTTTGGGGATCCATGCACAGCTTCCTGATATTGAGACCTGAGTCAAAAAGAATAAGTTAAATAATTTATGTGTACCTCATGGACCTAACCTTTTGAGATTGCCCAGCACATAGAACTTAAAAGAGGCCTCGTTAGGCAATGTTGGGTCTTCCCTTCTAACTAAAGGTTGGCAGCTCAAAGCCACTAGTATTCCTATGGGAGAAAAGACCTGGCAGTCTACTCAAGTCAAAACCACAGTCTCAGAAACTCTATAGGGACACTCGTCTTAGCATTAGGCAGAAAAAAGGGGAGGGGCACTCATCTGCCATGATCAACTCCCTAGGACACATAATAGTAATGATAATTTTTATAGAGTAGAAGACTGAAGTTTGGAGAGCTTGCCTAGCATGCCCAAATTAAAAGGAGGAGCCAAGATTAAAGAAAAGATTGCTGACTCAAAGTCTCTTGGTCACCCACAGATGGTAATAATTTTCAGAGTGTTTTCTGTTTTATAATAGTAATTGTTGGGCTGGTAGCCACAAAGTCAGTAAGTCAAAACCACCAGCCACTCCTCATGAAAAAGACAAGATTTTCCACTCCCATAAAGAGCTACAGCCTGAGAGCCCCGCAGAGGCGCGTCTACACTGTCCTGTAGCTTCTCCATGAGTCAGAATAGATTCTGTGACAGTGAGTTTGGGTTGTGTTGCTGTTGTTGCTAATATACATGGCAGACCATAGGCCAACTCAACAACTTCTGCATGTTCAATTCAGTGACAATTGATTCCATTCTTCAACTTGTACATCCATCCTCCCCCTTCTTCTCTGAATTGTTTCTCCCCATTGACATGACCTTATTGCTGCCAAAGTTTCTCATCTCATCATTCGAGTTGCTGTTGTCACTTTGATCATTCTTAAAAGAGCATCATCCTCAAGGTATGCTAGCTGATTACAGACTGTTTCTTGATAACAACATAGTTTTAGTTCTAATAAAATATTTAGAGCATCATAATGCTTTTAACAGATAAAAGTGATAGGGAGGATCTTTGATTTGTTGGAAGGGGCTCAGATGGATCCATCTCTGATCAACCCAAACTGAGAGAGGAATTGTTTAAAGATTATGTGTTGGTTACTAAATAGGGAATGCCAATATTGGAATATACCTAAATTCTCAAACCATGGTGTATAAGTCATATCTAATTAATACATCCGATAAATATTTCCATTTGTTCTTTTGCAGGATGGTGAAATAGTTACCACCCAAGAGCCCATTGACTACCTTTGTTTATTTTTTAGGATATGTGCTGCCGAAGCAAGCACTCGTTTATTTTTTAAAGATAATCACAAAGGAGAGGAAGCCATCAATGGTCTCCCTCTCATCAACCTGTGTAAAGTACATACAGCATCTTCCTCTTGCAGGTAGCCGAGCTCACCTGCACATACGCATCCTCCCACTCGTTAGCAAGGAAGAAGAAAAGAACGTGATTTCTCTCTCTCTGGTACACTCAATCTGATGCAATCATTTAAATAAGCCCTGTAGAAAACGCCCAGTCTCTTTGGGATAAAAAATGTTCAGTCTTGGGCTGAGCCCCGGTGGCGTAGTGGTTGTGCACAGGGACTGCGGCCCACTGGGATGGAGGTTCAATTCCAGCAGTGGGGCTGGGCCTTCTACTCCCACCACCAGAGAGCAGTGATGCCCCCCCCCCAAAAAAAATGTTCAGTCTTGCAGCTGGTGGCCCCTACCTTCTGCTGTTGTCCCTAAGGTGACTTGGGGAAGAAACAGCTTTGTGTGGCCTTGTGGTGGCATGCTCTGGTTCTTGGAGGCCTCGTGCATCTGTCTCCAGTCTGGTGGGCTGTCCCTCTGCCTGTCGGCATTTCTAGTGAAGGGGGGTGGCTTGGCCGATTCATAGGCTGCCCCTCTTTTGACTTGCCTGGAGCGTGGTGCCCTTCTCTGGCTCACTCCGCCTCACCTCATCCATCCTCCACTGAGCTTGAACAGACAGTCCATCTCTACTGAGGGGTCACCTCACACGTCATCGGGGGTGGGGGCAGCCCACCCGCCTGTTGGCTTTGGCAGTCCACGTTCGAGGCAAGTGGGGCACAGCGAGGAGCCGTCCGTGGCACACAGAGAAGGTCAGGATTTGGAGAGCCACGCTTAAGCCCATCCTCTCTGCCTAACACAAATGGCTATCGTTGGTCTTGTCCACAGATGTAGCTTTGGAAGCAGCCTCTTCCCGAAGTTCTGAATGGGGGACAGAGCAAGAGCCCTCTAGTCCACAGTTCATGTCCCCCTTTGGGGGGTCCTTGTTGATACAAATGATTAACAGATCCGACTGCTAACCAAAAGGCTAGAAGTTCAAGTCTGTCCAGAAAGTCCTGGTCATCTTCTTCCAACCAAGCACACATTGACAGCCCTCTGGAACACAGCCCTGCTCTGACAGCCACAGGCGCCCTGAGTCAGAGCGGACTCAACGGCCGGCCGGTGGTGGGCTCTTGGGGCAGAGCTCAGAGAACAGAAGTACAGATGGAGGCCCCATCTCCCACAGTCTGCCTCCCTCCGCTCCCTCCCACGTCACACAGGGATCGTGGCTCCTTTAACATCCATCCCTTCCATCACACGCACCCTCCGCTTTCGGAGCCTCAGGGGGCCAGGTGGCAGATCATGGCATCCACCCTCCTCTGGTTGCCGGTTCACCGACTGGCCTTGGGGTTAAAAGGGAGGAAGCCAAGGAACTGAGGAAGCCCTCTCCTAAAGCAGTCACCTGGGTTGCGTGACTTAAACCTGGCTATAGATTCCTATCTAGAGTGTCAAACATGCATCCTTCCTTCCTTAACAATCCCACCTCCCTCAGGCAACGGTGTGCTCAAGTCCAATAGGAAGAAGGTGAAGGTTTCCAGAAAAGCCTGGTCCCAGCTGGCAGAGTCTGGACACCCTGCTGGACAGCCAGAACCTCACTGGGCCGCTCTGTAGTGTCTACTCCTGCCTGCAGATGAGCAAAGGACCCGCTGGGGGACATTGTCGCCCTGGTGCCGATTGCTTCCTTGAAAGTCAGCGTAGCAGATTTTCTCATCGTAGTTCATACACGTTTATAGGAAAACAACTCTTTTATTGTTCCATTCGTTTCTTTTTGTCGGGGAATGGGAAGGTGGAGGTTGGGGCGGGTGGGGGTTGGCGGTAGGACTTGACTGGTGTTCTCTTCTTTCTGGTATGAAAGTTCCTCCCCCTGTTGTCTTAGAAATCCTCTCCAGCTGACAGCTGGGCTGATGAGTGTCCTCATCTTTCAGGACAGTCCTGGGAGAGCAATTCATGTCCTGGGTCTCTGCTGAAATGGAAGAGCAGAACCAGCCCAGAGCAGTCCAGACAGCCCAGGCCAAGTTGAATCTGAGAGCCAGTACTACTTCTTCTTCTTCTTTTTTTCAGAGAGTCAGAAAGATGAGAAAGACCGAAATGAGGAGCAAAAAATACTCACCGAGATGATGCAAGTGATCGAGCAGAGGGACAAACTGGTGGATTCCTTAGAGGAACAGCGCATCCAGGAAAAGGCGGAAGACCAGCACTTTGAGAGCTTCATATTCTCCAGGGGCTGCCAGCTGAGCAGGACGTGAGCTCAGCCCCCAGGCCCTGCTCTCCAGCACACCTCCCCTATGCAGTCGCACCTTTTGCAGGCGTTTGCAGACCTAGAACTTCCATGGTTACCCTACTGAGAAATTAAAATGTTCGCAGAGGCACCACCGCAGCCCAAGATCCTTCCAGAGCTTTTAATGAAGGAAATACAAAGACTCCTTTGAGATTAACGACCAAGTCAGCAGACCTCTCAAATGGGCAGTGCCCTTGGCAACGAACCAGCATTGTCTCCCCCCACCCCACCCCCCCAAAAAAAGGACACAAAGATTCGACTGTCCTGCTGCTAGGATCATCCCACCCTCCCATCCTGATTCCTTGAGTTACATAGCTTAAGATTTTCAAAAAGCTGCTCCTCCCCCCCAATATGGATAGATCCATATTTGCCCTTTAAAAAAATGGATGACTGGTTTCCAAATGTCAAGAAGCAGCAGCAGCAGTAGTTTAAAGATTAGGTTAATATTTAAATTGTGTTTCCAGAGGAAGAGACGGTAATGTTGAGATTACCGATTACATAAAGCAAATAAGTCACATGGCAGGTGTTAATTCAATCCAGGGGGAATGTCATCTACCAGGCATCCTTGTCAGCATTAATATAGTATACATAAGCAATGAAAGTTTAACAGAACATTTGAGCCTTAATGTTACTTTAAGAGACAGAATGAAAGGGGAAAAACCAAAAAACGTTCCAGCATTTGACAGAGACATGCTCTCTGTCTGCTGTGGGCCCCAGCTGCAGAAGGACAAATGTTTCTGGAACCTACCTCTGCATAGTTGTGAGTGATGTGAACCAGGAGAGCCTGCCCATTGGCTGTGGAAATGCTGGCGATGTTGATGCTGCTCCTGAAAAAAACAAACAGACCAGTGGTGCGAAGCCAGACCTACCCCTCAAACATGGGCATCTCCCCCGGGAGAGGAACAGCACTGCCATTTTCCCTGGGGTTCGCCCACAGACTACAGGCCCTGGGGACCCCCCCTCCCACGTCAAACATCACAATGGCGCTGATAACAGTGACGTCATTGACCACATCTCAAATCGGGGCCAGGTTTGGATTTTTGTTGCTGTTGTTTTGTTTGTTTGTGTTGTTCAGTGGCATTTCCACTGTGAAAAGAGAGCAGAGAGAGGGAGCTTGGGCACCCACGGGGCAGCCCTTCTGGGAAGTCTCAGGGGGCTGTCTGCAGACGAGCAGATTTAAAGGAGGAGATTTTACATTGTGACCTGTTGTCTTAAACTCTTCCTTTGTGTTCTCCCAGTTGGGATTATTTGAAGATTCCGTCTGGGATCACCGAGAGAGAGAGAGAGAGAGAGAGAGAGAGAGAGAGAGAGAGAGAGAGAGAGAGAGAGAGAGAGAGAGAAGTGGGAACGAGAGAGTCTGTTGTGTATTCGACAGCTCTCATTTCTGCAAGTGTTTAAGTGTGTCATGAAACAAAAGGTGCTTTGTAATGAGTGGCTCAGACTCCGGGGTCAGCTTCCCTCCATAGAGGTTACCCTCACCCCACTTCTCTCTGAGCCATTGTCCAGGCACCCCAACAAGCCAGAAAGTGAAAGGGGAGCTGGATTGCCTCTAAACCGGCCACAGTTTGGTTAGGAAGTATTCTAACCCATCCTGCCAGGGTGAGCCCGGTTCGCAAGGTGGTAGTTCTTTTGTCCCTCCCTGCCTTCCTTTCTTTTATTATATATAGATATATAATAATAGTCCCTCATTTTATTATATATGTTCCCTCCTTTTACTATATATATATTTTTTGAAAAAAATATCAGGCTTTATGGTGCCTGATTCCTCTTATTAGGGAATAAATATCATTTTCTGGTTATCTCTCCATTTTTATTTATTTGTGTGTTTGCTAGAAATTGCTGATAGAGTTTTCTCCGCATTGTGGTTTTCCGGTGTAATAATTTGGAGATGACTTATTATTACCGAGATACTGGTCTATTAAGCTATATGATCTATAGATACAGTCACACGTTGCTGGCCAGTCCCCCCTTCCCCCGCCCCCCCTTTCCTGTGAAATAGGACGCTGTGCACCTTGAACCTTATGCAAACCACACGTGTAAGTGGTCCTTGTTCTTTAAGCATCTCGAACAAACTTCGTGCGTTTGAGTAGTTTGTGCGTTTGTGGAGAGATCCCCTGGCAGGTCCGGTCCCCGGTGCACGTCAGTATCAATTGCTCCCGGTCTGCGACAGGCCCCGCCCACATTTTCTTTAGCCTCCTCGTCCTTGCAGTCAGCGGGTCCCACCCACCGCGGGGAGAATGTGCTGTTTCTGAGGAAGGCTGTGATGTTGCGCGCAGGCCTCAATCACGAGCCATCGCCCCGAAGGCTTCATCTTCCAGGCCTTTCACTGCCTCTTATTTCCCATCCGCCTCGACGCTTCTCCTCAGCCTCTTGCTGTTGCCGTCATTGGAGCTGGCTCAGCTGCGACCGGACCGTCGTGGTGCACTTCGCGGTGAGAGTTCTTGAAAGGAAATCAGAGAGGGGGCACCGCGGCGCGCAGATGCATGATGCCCGAGACCAGAAGCTGCTGCCTTGAGTCAAAGCGTATATTGTCAGATGTCAACTTTTGGGAGAGAAAGTATAGTACATACAAAAGCCGGTCACATAAATGTTTCTGATGATTGCCGAGGCCTGTTCATATGGGTTCAGTGGATGGATCGTAATAGCATAGTCACTTTGGATCCAAGAGACACATGTGGCCTACAGGAAGCTAGTGCAGTTATTATATTCACTGTGTCCTGTCTTACCAGTGCACTGCTAGGAACTCTGTCATAACCTTATGGGACATTGTCAAATGGACGTTATGCAGTGTGTGACTGTTACCCAAAGGCAGTGAATTGTATAGCATTAAAATATTTTGTGCCGCTAGCCAAGGCAATATTTTCAACCACCAAGCATTTAAGTTATGACCACAGGGGGCATAGGAATATTAATTCATTTGCAGAAAGTGACGTAACTTACACTTTCATTCTAAAATACTCAAAATTACTCAGGCGCAGTCCTTTGGGCCCATCCATGAAACAATACCATTCGATGCTGCATACACACAACAAATGCACAGTGCCTGCATCGTACAGTGCGAATAGAATTAATTGCCACTTATTTTAATTTGTCCCAGTTCCATGTAAAAGCAGAGTTCTCCCTAGAGGGCCAACAAAGAAAGTGGCTCTTGGTTCTGGTCTTTGTTCATCAATGGGAGATGCCGTGTGTTCACTTCTCTTCCATAAGGCTGTGCTCTCTGGTTGAAGGTTCAGTCTTCGCTAACCAGAGCCAAACACTAACCTCGCCCTTCAGTCTTCTGCTTCAGCTGGTTTCTGGTTTACAGGCACAAAGCAATCATCACAAGGATCGTTTCGCAAAGGAAACAACCAGTGAGCTTTTTAAAGGCCTGCCACTCCCGACTCACAACAGGGAGAGCCCTAAGGCCCCCCGCAGTGTCAACTATTGTACAGTTCGGGGACAGTCTCCCTGAGGCAGTATGAGTACAAAGGCCTGTCCCAGAAAGAAGGTGTCTGTTGTGATCACGGCTGGGAAACTTAGGACTCTGAAGGCGACGCTGTACACAGTGCCCCAACGCCAGGCCGTGTTTCATAGCCATGTGCAAACAACCTCTGAATGAAACGAAAAGACTTAGAAGAGGTCTTGGTGCAGAATTCCAAGTCGGTTGGCCCTGGGGAACAGGTCTTAAGCTGGTTCCCCCAACCAGGGATCCTCAAACTTTTTAAATAGGGGGCCAATTCACTGTCCCTCAGACCATTGGAGGGCCGGACTATAGGTAAAAAACAAACAAAACTATGAACAAATTCACTGTGGGCCCAGGATAAGTTGACTTTTAAGCAGGACAGCAGTGGTGGCAAAAGCACCCGGCGGGCTGGATAAATGTCCTTGACGGGCCACCTGTGGCCCACGGGCGGTAGTTTGAGGACTCCTGCAACCATTCCTTCTTTGATCCAGTGGCTCAAGTCTCTGGATGCCCAGGTAGTCCCTTGGCCGTGTGAGAGACAGAACAAGCAACTCTCCCCCCACCAATAAAGGTGCCGTGAAATGAATGTCTTTCCCTGTGAGCATCTACCCACACTACTCCTGTGGTTTCTCAACCAGACAGACTTACATCCCTGACTATTGTGTGCTCTGTTGACACGAAAGAGAAGTGTGTGTGTGTTTCTAAAACTGTGAAAAATCGTATCAGGTTGTACAGTTTGATTTCAACCTTGACTTTGGCAGCCTTGGGCCGCTTGGAAACAATCAATGCCGGATGCAGCATGTTAATTGCGAGGGAGAAAGGAAGTGGCAGGTGTTTCCAGCTCAGATGAGCTGCCATGAAATTGATGTTTTCTGTATTCTGGAGGCAAATGACAATTCAGCGATGTCTCTCTTCCCAGGGAGCAGATTTACAGGTTTTTATTTTCAAGCTGAAAATGGCAGCCTGCCCCACCCAGGTGGCTGATCAGAGAGCTGCCTCAGCAGGGCCGAGGTGGCAGGGGGCGGCGAGAGGCAAAGCCATTGGATGCGGTGAGCTCAGATGTGGGGTTTTATTGTAATAAGCAGGTTCACGTACAGAGGGAAGTGTACAATTTCACCCACTGTTCATCACGGAGCCTCACCGCTGCGTCGCTTGTCAAAGATTAATTTGCTTCGACAATTGGGAACTGCTCGCGTGGATGGAAATGTTCTGTGTGTGCCCCGCGACAAAGGCAGAGTGAACCGAGAAATAAATGGTTTTGTGTCTGAGGAACCAAAACATTGTCATGTGGACTTGCTCTGCCATCTCTGAGGGCAGCAACCATTTCCTTTCTTTCTTCTCCCAGAAGGGCTTGGGACAAAGCTTTGATTTCCGGTGGGGGTTCTGTGAATTAACATGGGATGCGTCACTCCTCCCCTCCCCCACCCCCCCAACACCTGGTGTGACTTACCTGCTCCCCAAATTGGATGCAAGTGGAGAAGTAAAGCAAGCTCACCTCAGCAGTATTTATTTCCCCTTCAACAAAGAAAGCTCTTTTCTGGGCTGAGGAAGGGGGTGGGGTGGATGGGGTGGGGGTCGCAAGGGAGGGTGGCACCTGCTCTGATCACAGCCTTCTTCCAGGCTTTCACCTGCGGAAGTCTGCTTCTATATTTATTCATTCAATAAGAATCGCTGGCCTCCCCTCGTAGAGCTCACACACCTTCAAGAACAACTTGGGTTGTTTTTTTTTTTGGGGGGGGGGAGCTTGTTTGTTTTACCCTGTTTGCCAATTTGTCAGATGTGAGCCCCTCACATAACAGAAGTAATGCCCTAGCAGAGCAGTTCTCAACCTGTGGGTCGCAACCCCTGGGGGGGGGGGGGTTGTCGAATGACCCGCCCACAGGGGTCGCCCGATTCATCACAGGAGCAAAATGACAACGATGAAGTAGCAACAGAAATAGTGTTATGGTTAGGGGGGTCACCACCACATGAGGAACTGTATGAGGGAGGTGGAGAACCACTGCTCTATCATTTCACACTCAATCGGTCCCCCTGTTTGAAAGCTTGTATCTGCTGATCGGATATTCATAATGGCTTATTTTACCATTTGATAGCAGTCAGAAATATGCCTGCTTGCAGGGGCTGACAGGAGCACGGCGCAACCAGGAGCGCTGGGGAACCCCTGGCCACCCTCAGTGCTCCTTCCATGCTTACAGGACTCCCTTGGGCTCTGCTAGGACTCGTCTCCCCCTTCCTGATCTCCAGTCCACAGACGCTCATCCCTTTTGTCACCACTGAGCGCCAGCTCACCAGGCCGAACTCTTCAGGGTAGGATTAGTAATTTCATGCTCAAGTCTTCTCCTAACACATTTCTAGAACTCAGAGCATAGCACTACCATCCCAGCCCCCCTGAAGAGCCTCTCAGACACTACAGACAGCAACAGACACAGAATTCAGCTCGCCTTCCATGTCACAGGCTCCCCCAGGGAACTCTCCCAGCGAGTCTGGAAGGCCGTAAGAGAAAATCTTCCCCATTTGTAGCTGGTAAAACTGACCCCCAAAGAGATAGTCCAGCTAAAATGTAACGAGATGGATTGGATCCCACATTGGCCTCCAGGGCCCTGGTCCACCATTCTGCGGAGCCCCCCACTGTACCCTTGCCCCTACTGGCACCACATGCATACCTGTCTTTTCCCTTCTTTCCTTAGGTCAGTTCTTTTTTTTGGGGGGGGGGGGGGCATCACCGCTCTCCGGCGGTGGGAGTAGGAGGCCCAGCCCCACTGCTGGAATTGAACCTCCGTCCTAGTGGGCCGCAGTCCCGCGCACAACCACTACGCCACCGGGGCTCAGCCCATAGGTCAGTTCTTATAACCATCCTCCCCTCACAAGCCAGTACCCAGCCTTACCAAAATCTGCCAAAATTGCCACTTTGGAGGCTGGTATTTTGAGTATTTATACTGTATCTATATATGAGGATAAGTCAAGTGAAATTAAGCTACGAAATTATAGAAACCTTATGAAACAAAAGTATCACAATGTGAAGCTCCTGTTTCTTGATAGCTCTTCCACTCGGTCTTAAGGTGGTATTTCTTGCTCTCCCTTTCCTCAGAGAATTCTGCACTTGGACTTAGACCACATCAAGTGGCAGTTTGGGTATCTGCGAGGCTACGCAAGTCATGTTCCATTTAAATGGCTTTGCTTGTTTTTGAGTCTCCAGAACAACAAAGTCCGGAGGGGTGAGGCCGGGGTGTGGCGTGGGTCAGCAAAGTTTTTGCTGGCATTTCTCTGAAGGCAGCCTTTGCTTCCAAGAATGAGCAGCTGCCTTGGGATGAGAAAATCTTGAGTATAACGCTGTCTTTTTCCCCGCAGAGTCATTTTCAGTGTTCTTAAAATTCTTTCTTACTAAACCCCAGTGATGGTTCTGTGTCCCTCTAGGAAAATCGATCAAGATTACCCCTTTGGCGTTCCAAAAAGCAGTCACCCAAACCCTCTGACTTTACCGAATGTGAACTTAAGACCCCAGCAGATCCCCTCGGAAGGCACTGTTTTGATTGGGTCCTTTTTTTTCCCCTTGGAAGGCACCCTAAAGGGACAAAGGCACGTCTCCCTGGGAGCAGCTGCCCACGGATCACAGAATCATATTCAAACATGGTTTGTTTGGCAAAAACCCAGGCGGGTATCAATTGTAGCCCCAGTAGCAATACTTTTGACTTACCTCGTGCACACTCTGATGTGAAAATACGAATTTCAAACAGATCCATTAACGAACCTCCCCCAGTTCCCATTCTAATCTTTCAATAAATATGACACTCTTGGACAGCAGTTCTCAACCTGTGGGTCGAGACCCCACCCTTTCACAGGGGTCGCCCGATTCACAACAGTTGCAAAATGACAGTGATGAAGTAGCAACGAAAATAATTTTATAGTTGGGGGGTCACCACCACTTGAGGAACTGTGTTCAAGGGTGGCGGCATGAGGAAGGTGGAGAACCAGTGCTCTAGGAAAGTGCATCTTGTTTATCCAGAGTCCCCTTAAAACAATGCCCCGAATCATCCCCTCCCAGGTTTGGATTTCTAAGGTGACCAGATGTCCCACTTTTTAACAATTTAACAAAGTCCTAAGAAAAGAGCAATCACCGGGAGACTGCCTGGGGGTGGGGTGGGGGTTGTAGTGTAGGGACCACAGTAACAGTACCTAGGGAATGGCACTCATGGTCTCATACGAAGTCGAAACTAAAAGGCCTAGCCCCAACTGGGGCCAGGGAGCCCTAGTGGTGTCACGGTCACACCTTGGGCTGCAACCCGCAAGGTCCACAGTTCAAAGCCAGCAACCATTCACTCCTCAAGGGAAAGGTGGGACATTCAACTGCTGTGAACAGCCTCAGAAACTCACAGGGCAGTTCATCCCTCCCCTGGAGGGTTGCTGTACGTCCCTCTCTACTCTGCCAGGTCATTTGAGGTGCGGAGGCCAGGCGGCCATGCAAATCCAGCCTCTTCCTCCTGCTCAGAGAAACAGAGAGGGTTTCCGTGATAACTGTGAGGAGGGGTGTGTATTCACATAGCGACAGAGCCATAATGTCTCATTTGAAAATGGATCAACAGCTCCAGAAAGAATCGCGTCCATTCTGAATGCTGACAGACGTGGATGTCTCCGCCGCTGCTTCCTGGAGGACCCAGAGCCCCCAGCCCTGCCTCAAGGTCTTCATCTGTGACATGGGGAACATCTTCCCTCCCTCCCTCCCTCCCTCCCTCACAGCTTCGTTACAAGAGGAGGTCTGCTTTCTCTGGACCGAGAATGAACCTTTTCTCCTCCGAAGCATGAGTCTCAAGCCATTCAAATTTCAATTGCTGGGGGGGGGGGGGGGGGG